>ML804594.1:247074-257907 GCA_009831015.1 Picea engelmannii | reverse complement strand
TCCCTTTATGTACGAAATACCAAAATCGTACTCACTCATAAACTCACTCCATCACCTTTGCCTGGCATTCAGATCTCTTTGAGTGAAGAGATGTTTTAAACTTTGATGGTCTGTTTTGAGTTCAAAATTTCGCCCCACAAGATAGTGCCTCCAAAGTTTCAGAGCTAGCATTATAGCTGCCAACTCTAAATCATGAGTCGCGTATAGCTCCTCATGTTTCTTCAAATTTCTTGATGCATAAGCTATCACTCCTCCATCCTGCATTAGCACGGCCCCCAATCCTTGTTTCGAGGCATCCGTGCAGACCATGAAGTCCTTTTCCATATCTGGCACTCGTAGAATTGGCGCACTACTTAGTAACCTCTTAAGCTCAGTGAATGCGCTTTCACATTCCTCTGTCCACTCATACCTGACCCCCTTGCATTGCAAAGTGGTGATGGGTTTCACTATTTTTGAGAATCCTTCCACAAATCTCCGGTAATAACCTGCTAGCCCCATGAAGCTTCTCACCTCATGTGCATTTTTCGGCACTGGCCATTCCATAATGGCCTCTACCTTTTCTGGGTCCACTGAGATTCCTTCGTCGAAAATGATATGAACTAAATAGTGGATCTCTGTCTGGAAGAAGGAACACTTTGACAACTTCCCATACAATTTGTTCTCCCTAAGGAAAGACAACACTATTCGCAAGTGTTCCTCGCGTTCTCTTTCATTCCTGGAATAGATGAGAATGTCATCTAGAAAAACTTGTACAAATCGATCTAAGTACTTCCAGAATACGTCGTTCATGAGGCTCATGAATACTGTTGGCACATTAGTCAATCCGAAAGGTACCACAACAAACTCGTAATGTCCAAATCGAGTTCGAAAGGCAGTTTTTGGGATATCACCTTCCTTAATCCTTAACTGATGATATCCAGATCGCAAATCGATCTTTGAGAATATCGCTGCTCCTTTCATCTGATTGAAGAGATCATCTATACGTGCCATTGGGTACCTATTTTTCACTGTAGCACAGTTCAAGTCCCTATAGTCTATACACAGTCATAAGGATCCATCCTTCTTCTTTACAAAAATTACCGATGCGCCCCAAGGTGAGACACTGGGCCTTACTAGCCCTAAGTCTAGTAACTCCTTCAACTGCATTTGCAATTCACAACGTTCCGGTGCCGTCATACGATACGGAGTCTTGGATATTGGTTCTGCACCAGGATTTATCTCAATAGTAAAATCAAGCTCCCTTTCCGGAGGTAACCCTGGTATCTCGTTCGGAAAAACATCCTGAAATTCTGATAATACCGGGTACTGATCTAATGAGGTTCCCTTCCTTTCCTTCACTGCTTCCACTACATAAAGTCAACACCCTTGTCTCAAGCATCGCTTGACCTTCATAGTTGATATAAAGTGTAATTACACTTCTCTCTGTACACCTTGGATCTCTATTGGTCTTCCTTCATGATCAATACAAAGCACCCTCTTTGCGAAACAATCTACCAAAGCTCGATGAGCTGCTAACCAATCCATTCCAATGATTAGGTCATACGCCCCAAGAGAAGTGACATATACCTTCAACCTGGTAGTGCACACTCCTAGGTCTACTATACAATTATCGACACTAGGTCCTACAACTTGTTTTTCCCCCGAAGCCATCTCAACTTGCTTAAAGTCATCGTGCTCATAGGCTGCCAGCCCACTCTTTTCTAATGCAGACAGTGAAATGAAACTATCTGTCGCACCAGAATCAATTTTTTTTTTAACATTAATATGATTTAGCATACCTGATGACTCTATCACTGTGGATTGATGTTCGGCATGGCGGTTATTAACCCCTGCATAAATATGGTGGCTGCTACTTGCTCTCCCCATTGGTGCCTTTCCTCCTTTATGCACAAACCCTGATTATAACTTTGGACAGTCCCGTTCGTAATGGGGTCCTTCACATCTCCAACAGGCAATACGAGATTGAACCGGTGCACTGTTAGGTGACTGATTCCTAAATGAGTTCCTTCCCCTGGAATCCTTGCCCCTACTAGCTGTTCCTTGATATGGTCGCATACCTGTCTGCACCGTTGGCGATGAATGAGATGCTGCACTAGCTGCCATGGAAATCCCTGCAACTACTATCCTTGGCATGACTCTGTTACCGTAAGGTGGTGGCCTCGAGCCCCCTTCCCTAGGAAATGTCCTCGGGGTCTTTCCTACGAATCCAGGACGATGTGGAAATGTCGATCTTGTACCCCCTGTTAAGTTCATGTGTTCTTCTACGTAACGCGCATTTTCTACCACCTCCGCCACTGAAGACGGTTTCCACATCCTTACCATAGCTCTGATCTTCGGGTTCAATCCATAAACGAAGCGCTCTGCTTGTCGTTGGTCATTATCCATATACGAAACGTATTTGACCAGTTCCATAAACCTGATCTCATATTCTTCTACATTTCTGTTTCCTTTTATTAAGGCATGAAATTCCCCTACTTGTTGCTCCTCGTAGTACGCTGGTAGATATTTCCTTCGGAACCTCTCCTCAAAAAGTTCCCAAGATATTGTGTCTGGGGTAAGGTGTAGTTGTATTTCCAAGTTGCCCCACCAGTTCAAGGCGCTGTCTCTTAACTGGAAAATTGCAATCTTGGCCTTTGAATTGGATGCATAGTCCCTTAAGGCAAAACACCTTGTCATGCCTTCCAACCATGCTTCTGCACGTTCATTGGCGCGACCTCTGAAAAACTCCGAAAGTTTGATCTTCTGTAATTATCGCGTGATGTCTTCAGGTGGAAATTCTCCCCTTGAGTTCCTTGATGATTCTGGATTACCCGTCCCTGACGGTGGGAGTTCCACTTCAGTTTCTGCTGGTTGGTGCCCCTTTAAAGTCTTGTTAATGGCTTCTAGTGAGCATAGTATGAGGGATAGTTCGGGCGATGGTGGTGGTGGTGGTGGGGGTGTCGGTGGTGTTGATGGTGTTGGTGGTGTCGGTGGTGCCCGTGACGACACTCCCCTGCCTCGACCCCTTCGAGTCCTGACCATATTATATGAATTAACTTGCATCACCCCAAAGTTATCAGGGTGTGTTCCAGGACGTTTCAAATTGGTGCTACCTAAACTTAGAAACATGGTTGGGTGTAAGTTTTCTTTACTTGTCTATAAACAGACATTACTCCATCAGGGGAATTGGCTAGGTTTGGGTTAGGATGAAGCATCTAAGCTTGGTTAACATCGAACTTTAAGGTATATTAACCTTATACTCAAATAAAATAATTAATTTAAAATTATTATTACACTAATTTAACCCAGATTAATTTTACTTTAATTTTATACTAACTTAATCTTATTTATATATAAATTATTTATACTAAACTATTTAATTTACTTTAAATTATTTTTAACACTTTATATTATATATATATAATAATTGAACGTATACCCAAGGGTTCGGGCACGCATGGGTTCCACGTGCTCGTCTGGCTTTCATAAGCTCCCTCGTATCTAACCCCCAATTTCTACACATGTCAGCCTTTCAACTCTCTACGCGTTCTTCCTCTATCCCATTTTCTCATCCGCTGGGACTTTCCTCGCATCAACCTTTGTCCACCACAGATCTGCCTCTGCTTTGCTCAGAGGTTTTCAGAATCCCCCCCTGCCATGGCTCACCTCCACAACGTTGTTCTGAGCACTTTACCAGTTCATTTTGCAGAAACAGAGTATATTGATATGGCTCCTGATAAGATCCAGGACCTAGAGTCCTGTCTCCTTGAAATGTTGGAAACCAATCCCTTGTCTGTACATTTCGCGGAGCTCGCCCTCATCTATAGTAAGAGGTACGATTCAGTCCACATGTTGTGAACAGTTTCAGTACCTTCATGAAGAACGCGGGGTTATTCGTATCAAGAAATTGCATAAACCTTGCTTACGCGGTGGTAATGAATGGTGATTTCTTCTTTTGAAACAAAATGATTTGCTTGTAATTCCATCCCTGTATGGATTTTGGGTATTTTTCTTTCAATTTATTTTGTTTATCTTTATAATTTATTCGTCTTTGCATATGCATGTAGTTAGCTGCATATATATTGCCTTCTGTATTGCTCATGGACCTTTTTCTCCTAACTGTGAATTTCTCCACTTGAATTTCGGATTTTGGGGTTTCCTTATGCCCGATGCCAAGAGTTTCCTGTCCTTACGGACTCCCGATCTCCGATATGCCGATGTGCTCCCTTCTAGCTTTAGCCCTCCCCTAGGCTATGCTTTGGTCCATATGACCCTGTCCTATGTGACCGTAGTCCTATTCCTTGTCGGGATTCAGGGTTTCGCGACTTTCGCTGTCACGAACTTCTATCCTCACAGACTCCCGATTACCGATTCTCCGATATGGCACTTTATGTGCTAGCCCTCCAGGCTAGACATCCCCCTCATATGACCGTCGTTCCACGTGACCCCGGCCCTATCCTTCATCAGAGTTTCGGGGTTCCAAATGTCGAACCTCACAAGTCCTTAGGACTCGCGATTTTCCGATCCTCGATATGTTCCTAACACATTAGCCCCTTAAGCTATGCTCGTGATCCACACGACCTCACCCTGTGACCGCAGTCTTATCTCTTATTGGGATTTCAGATATTGCACTATCGATTTGCATGAATCCCGTGCCTACGGGATTCCCGATATCCGATGTGCCTCTTCCTTGTGTGTTATCCCTTTCGGCTACACCGAGGTCCATGTGACCTGCACCTATGTGATCGCTGCCTTATGCCTCCCTTAAAATTTTATTTAAGCGGTTTTACAACTTAACTTTTTGCGAGTTTAAAGGTTAATGAAATCGGGATTCGGGGTTTCCTTAACAAAGAACCGATGTAATTTGAATCACGAAACCCCGATCTCTGATTTCACGATGTGCTTAAGTCTTAATCAAAACATTAGTTAATTAATTCTTTTAATCAAGGGTTAAGAGTTAAGTTAATTGTGTCGGCTTTCAGGGTTTGCAATTTCGTAGTGCATGGACACCTCGTCCACGAAACTCGTGATATCCTGATACCCGATGCCACCTGTCCACCGTTGACCCTTCTGTGGGCCCCATTGTCCCTTGGCTTATCGGGAAATAACGTTTCACGATTTCGTAGTGCATGGATACCTTGTCCGTGGGATTCTCGATTTCCCGATATGCGATGGCCCGATGGACGACCTCCTGTCGGGACCCTTCCCGATGGCGCAGATCTCTGACTCCTTGATATCTACTAACACGTGTCCTCCAAAATGAACGGTTCAGATCTTGTCGGGAAATCGTGGATCGCGATTCCTTGTGACAAGATCTCTGTGTGCTAAAAACTCCGATATCCTGACTCTCCGGTTGGCTGACAGCTGGCCTCCACTACGCCTCTGTCCTTCTTCTCTGCTGTGACGACAGCTGGCCCCCACTCATCGGGGTTTCGCGGATCGCGAATTCAAAGTGCCTAAACATCATGTCCCCGGGATTCCCAATTTCCCGATGGGGCCAACGCCGATGGTTCTCGATGGTTGCCACCTGTCCCGGAGATGGACGGCTCTGATTGTATCAGGATTTCTCCTATGGATTTCCCGACCTCTTTCTCACAGAGTTCCTGACTATTCCCGGATGACGGACACCTATCCTCCACTCTGACTCTGGTGGTCCCACCATGCTTACATCACTGTTGGGATATCGCGGATCGTGATTCCCAGCATCGAGGTTTCTTTGATTTCAAAAACCCCAATTTCCCGATCGACGATATGCCGACGGGCGATTGATCTCTGCCATGTGTCTCTTTTCAACGGACGGTCCAAATCTGATCTCGCTATTTCGGGGTTTTCAATGCCAAAGAGCATATGCCCATGGGATTTTCAATTCCCTGATCTCCAACGCTGCGGGATCTCCTGACACGTGTCCCCGCTCTTTGGATGGCTCCGATTCTATCGGGGAATCGTGGATCGCGATTTCAACATGCATGAGTTCCACACTCCTGAAATCTCCGATGGGTAAAATCCCGATTCCTCCCCGGAACGCTGATGCGTGTCCTGCCGAGATCAATGTCTAGGATCCGTTCTCAGGATTTCAAGAACCACAAGGTCTCGATTCTCTGACTTAACAAAACCCTGATGACTCTGATATCCCGATGACTCTTCCGGGACTCCTCCTCTGTATACTTAGGACTTAAACTCGGTGCAACTTCTTCGAGATCTAACGGCTGACGGGATTTCGCCCGAGATCTGACGACGCAGATCCGTTCTCCCACGTAATAGACAACTCTCCTTCGGGATAATCGATTAGTTGCATAAAACATTACGTAGTGTTAAAATTGCTTTCTTGGCAAGGTTAAAATTTGTATGGGTCTATAGTTCCTGAGATCCTTCATTATTTAAAATTTTACTGAGGCTAATACAGGCAAGTAGTTTACACACTTCCTGTGCGATACAAGTCTTCTCAATCTTCCATTTTACCTGCTGCGCATTGGCAGCTCCTCATTCAGGTAAGTTCAAGATGAATTAGGCCTTTTCAAGGTCCCGCAAATGTCCTTTTTCATTTTATTCAGCATAATTCATGTAGTTATTAATTCTTACCAACTTCAAGCCTTAGACAGAAGTTTCCCTCAACATTTTCATCAATTTCAGGTGTCTGTTCTACCCAAAACTTCATTGACAAGTATTGCTCAAAATAAAATTAAGTTATCATCTCTGTTTTTCATGCTTAATAGCTTTAGTAGGCTGCTTTAAGGGTAGCCATTTTATGGGAAGTAATCCTTCAACTATCTGGTTCGACGCTACTATTTTAAAGGGCGTTCCTTTGAATATTCAGACTAATACCGTATTAGCCATTTATGACCCAGTTAAAGGGTATTGCCTAAAGATGTTTCTTGTCATACATCTATGAGATCATTTGCTTGGATAATGAAGGGATACTGCCTGAGTATATTTTTGGATACTATATCAGTCATATTGGGTCAAGCTGAATGTGTTTTGTTTGTAGTTTAAGCGTAGCTGGAGTTAACACTTGGGGTCTTGGCCCGTAGGCCTAGATTTCGAACTAAGATGCTCTGATACCATATGTAACAACCTAATATTTCTAAACATCATTAAGTTTCATAAACATTTTCATCGCAGAACTGAGACAATAACTTCCTAGCATAATATGGATTTTCATAACAGCAACTTCAGTAACTTAGATTTATCAATAAATACTGATTTCATGGCAGAAAGAAATAAATACATAACTTAACAAAGTACCTGGTTCTGATGCTAATTTATGTTGCCTCTATGCCTTGCCGTTGCCTCCCTGCTTCCTGCTACTAGATCAACCCTGCCACAATAGGAAAATAACTGCCCAAAACTACTGTCCTCCCTGCCAACTAGGAAAACTACCTAGCTCCAGGATATCTATGGATATCCTGGCCCCCGTGCCCAAAACCTCCAACAACTCGGTGCCTCCCCTGATCAAAAGCCACAGTCAGAAACTCTGTGCTCACAGCAAGTCCAAAAGTCCTCAGAAAAATCTCTCCTCTGTCGATTCCCCCTCCCGACAATCTTCCCCCTCTCCCTTATTCCTCCTTCACCGACTCATGCAGTTACTCCTCAACCACCCCCGTGCTGGTCCCATACCCTTCCTTTAATGTTTTATCTTCTCGGGATTCATAGCTCTCCCCTCCTACATACGCAACCATTTTTTAAACATTTTTCATTGATCTTTTAAATTTGTTTCTCAGGTCATTAAATGTGATCTATAGTTAGAGTATTACTTAATTAATCACGATTATTTTCTTTAATTAATTTTACTTTATAGTCTTTAAATATTTATTTAATTAGGGTCATTACAGTTTGTATGTGGATAACTTGAGAATTCCTTGTTATGCACTTTGATGAATAATGTTTGAAATAATTCAGAAAAAGATTGAATGTGTTGTAACATACCCAATCACCTCAATACCTCAGTACACCAACCAATTGAGGTGACAAGGCACTCCATAAACCATTCAAATTTCTTTGCTACTATGTTGTAACATAACCAATTATCCAAATTAAGCTCGTATTAGAATTATGACATACAATTGACAAACAAATATCAATTAGCAACTTAAAGTCCATTGTCTATAACATATTCATCCATTATACCTATGAAATAATTTAACAATCTAAACACATACACACTCATTTACTCATGAAATAATAACAATTGATACATGGAGAATTGCAACAACATTTGTATACAATCCATACCAATACATTAATTACATTTTCTTCATGGTTGTGGTCTCTTTTGAGATACCCACACCGACACAGCCATTTCCAACCAATTGACCTAGCACATGACCATTTCCAACCAATTGACCTGGCACACAACCATTTCCAAACAACTAAACTAGCTAAACTTTAATTTATAGAATAGAGGGATAAGCATGTCATCTACATCACAACAATCATTGTAACAACCTTTAAAGAACATGCATATAAGGATCTATCATAAAACCCATAAATCTTCTTGGAACAATGCTAAGTTTGATCCTTGAGTATGTTGGGAGGCCTCTTAGGTCCTTGTAATAAGATACCATACATTATACACTAGATATTAGTATAATGAATATATGTAGATCTCTTCTTGAATGCTTGTAGTTATTCCCTTGAATACAACACTTTGACTTCGTTGCTACGTGACTTGAACCTAGAGATTTGATTGAGATGCTCATGCAATTGTTGTTTGAAATGCTAGTGGAAATAAATAAGTTTGTGATGAAGACAATCTTGGAGAAGACTTTTTTTTGGTGGGTGAGATCTGCATGGAAGAAGCCTGCATATAAGAATAAGAAAACACAAAATTAAAGATAAGTACATATTTAGAGAATAAAATAATTAGAAAGTCGCTGCTAAAGATGCTTAAGTAAGCTTTGGAAAGGTGTAATGACCTCCTCGTTACGACAACAACTCTGAAGGCAGGTGCAATTTTTTTTTTTTTGTTTAAGGTGTGTGCGCACGTGTAGAAGTAACAACACACTTGACTCTACGTCGCCACTCGACAACCAACAAGACGCAACCACGATGTTCAGCGCAAGAAGACTGAAGGCACGCAACGAGTAACTGCAACAATATACGCCCATAGGCATAAGGCGCACAACACAAACATTAAGACATACTGGGGGTGCACAGTAAGAGCACAGAGGGAAGAATCCAAGGTGTTAGGGTTACTATTTCTGCATAGGAAAGTAGGGCGTTTAGTCTTATGTCTTCTCGAAAGAAGACTAGACAGGCTCCTGGCTGACTGCTCAAGCAGAAACTAGTAACCCGACCTAGAACAAGACGCAAGCAAGATGAACACAACAAGACGACCGCGACATATCATAGTGACAACAAGCAATAAACGCCCCCTAGACATAAGGCATACAACTAGCAGCTGTAAGCATAAAATGACACTAGGTGTTAAGTACAGTACAGTCACAGATGGAAGAATCCAATAGTAGAGTTTACTATTTCTGCACAGAAAAGCAGGGCTTTTAGTATTATGTCTTGTCGAAAGAATATTAGACAAGCTTCTGGCCGACTGCTCAGGAAGAAACTAATAATCTCTGTCAGGGGTGTCACAAGAGTGGAAACCCTGCCTTTAAAGGGCCCGAGACTCTTGATATGGCACTGGATTCCTGACTAATAAAATACACACAAACATATATGCTAAGGCGACTAAAGGTGTCTATATCCCGCCCAACACAAGCAGTCCAGTCGACAAATTATTACAACCCAGCGCAACAGTAGACGAAAGAGAAATCACGTCTTCTACAGAAGGCGCAAGACAAGGACTCAGGCGATGACCATTAAAATTAATGACAAGGCAATGTCTATGACTCATCCATGATTGATTACTGGCCACATTCTCCATTGATGTTATTAATCCCCAAGTACATTAGTTATAAGGTAGATCTAAATAAATTATTGCCCTTAGTTTAAGGGCCGTACCCCTGGTGTTGAAATTATAAAAGAATTTAATGTCATTATCATGAATTAACCTCCAAATTTCATTATACTGCCACATCAATGTAACAAATAACATCGTCCTTACGTTCCTGAGTTATCAAGACTACAAAGCATTTTTCCAAGGCGAGGGTATTACCTCTACATTGTTCAGCAGTAAAAATGTTAGTAAACTTTCCACTAAGGGACGAAACCCCTACCCTATTGTAAATGTACAAGACTATCATCATAATTGTAACTAAAAGTAACAAGGTAACATCATAATCAAATGACAACATATAAAATACAATGTAATTAAAACATGACAACGTTTAAGGGTAATTAAGGATAACATCATAATTATAAACAACATCATATTGAAACTAACCATATAACATCATACTTAGAAATAACATCCTATTTATAAGTAACATCATAATGGAAATTTTCAAATAACATCATATTTAGAAATGGCAATACATATTAATACAATCTCTAAAATGACAAAAGGACAAGATTTGAAAATGACAAAATAACAATAATAAAAATGACCATACTTATAAATAACAATAATTAACAAGGGTCCATATATAGAATTTACATCTTATTACATATTATTGGTGACATTAAAACCTACAATGTTCTACCATATAGTAATGGCAATTGAACAACCCAACGGTAGTAATGATACCATACTGCATGTAAATAATTAATAATGCAATTTATTTAGCATTGCAGTTTATAACAATTAATAAGCAATTAAATAACAATATCATTCCATTAAATATGTGGCAGTTAAATAACCGATTTTGCAACAGAAAATTTATAAAATGTCATTCTTTTTATCAAACTAAACATGTTATTAATAACAAAATCTAGCGGCAGGAAGGGGAAAAACCAAGCAGT
>ML804594.1:138611-159294 GCA_009831015.1 Picea engelmannii | reverse complement strand
TATGTGTGAGGAATTGTTCTTTTAGATGGTTAAATATGTACTTTAAACAAATACACAGCAACACAACTTGCAACAAATAAACCATCAAACTCAGAACAATCACAACATGATAAAGGAGTTCACCCCGCTACGGGCTACATCTCCTTGAGCCTCCATCAATGGACTTGGCTCTCTGGGATTAATTTTTCAAAATTTATTTTACAAGATGCTGCTCAACTCCAATGGAAAAACATACTATACCATTGAGATTAGAACACATAAAAACCCCAAAAATGACTAATAGAACTCTGAAAACGGATCATGGCTCATCCGGGCATGACCTCTTCTACATGTGGCCATAAGCTTCCCTGAGCTTCTCTTTGGAAAAAAGACCTGTAAAAGTCCTCAAAAGCCTTTGAAACCTTTCCCAATGTGTTCATAGCATATCAATTAGCCAAAAATGATTATTCAATCACAGAAAACAAACATAGGCTCACCAAAACATGTCCTCCATCAATGAGGGCTTCAAACTCCCTGAAGCTTGCTGAAACTTCAATGGTGAAACACCTGCATAAGAAGTCTTCAAATGGCCTTGATAACATTGCGAATGGATTCAGGACATCCAAAAACCCCTAGATGGGCTTTTACGGCACCTCAATCGGCCAAAAAATGAGAAATAAAGGCCTCCTTCCATCCTCTTCCTTCAAGCTTGCTGAAACTGGTTCGCCAAAACGCACCTCTGTGTGCTTGAACCAAGAACACGCTCCAAATCCGTGTTTAAAACCAGCACATGTACGCAATCGAATAACTGTGCAAACTGTAGGATGGTTAGGGCACCTCCAGCCCCCAACCGCCAAGCACTTGGGCACATTAGGGTCATATGACCTCACGCAAATGTAAAAAGGGCTAACATTTAAAACCGTTTACATGGCAAATAAAACCATGACACATGGCGGGTTGGTTCAAACCACAATGTAAAAATCGCCAACCATTCCAAAACCCCCGCACATATATTTCGGGTATGGTCACATGTATACAATGATACGACCGCGGGCCGGGGCTAAGCCCCGGCCCGAACCCCCGCCGAATATTACACAAACCAAAGATAAATATATACCAACCCACACATGCAACAAGGAATAAGCGGTGGTACAATGGTCGGGTGAATTTATGAAGCCGTTACATGGTGGGGAGGTCCGGGGTTCGAATCCCATGGCCTCCATAAAATTTTAATAAACAAACCAACAACCAATAAAGGGGTGCCACGTGGCAACCCATGACTGGGCCACGTGGCACCACTCCATTTGCCAAGAAATTGCCACATGTCGTCAACTGATTTGACCAACTGCCATCCAATCAAAATGCCACATAACCTTTGCCACATCATCGTACAGTTGCCATGTCAGCATGTACGGTCAAGCCATGTCATCATCCGTACGGACTATACGGACTGGTACAGTCAACATCATTTTTTTACCTGTTTGACTTGACGAACAGATCGCTATATCTCTCGTTCCCGACATTCGTTTGATATGAAACAAGTTGTGTTGGGTTTGCAAAGACGAGGCCTACGCTCTCGTCCGGTTTGAGGCAATTTCAACAACGTTGATTTTTGAGCTAAAATTTGACCCCTAGTCCAGATTTTGATCAGGTAGAAAAACTTTATTTGAATTATCACCAACAACATTCACTATGATGAAGTCTACCTAGTCCATTCACCAATCCTTTTGTGGGAATGACCAATGAGCACAAGGGTGTAATCGATCCCACGACCTCGATCTATACATCCAAAAAGAAGAAATGGTAGTAACACATAGCCATGTCGACCACATAATTTATGGGTTGATTTATCTCCAGGAGGATACAATACAAACCCGTGATTGTGATATGTGATTTCTCACAACTATTATATCTCAATTCATAGCCTCCTTAGTATCTGGCACAATCCGAGTCTCATATCACAGACCCTTTAAATCTTACGTGATTCTGGATTTCATATTGTAACTCAAGCCTGAAAGCTTAAACGTGGAAAGGAATGAACATAATGGATTTATAATCGAATGATTATCTTTTTTATAGAGTCTTCCATGAGAATCTTGTTCACACAAACGATCACTCAATAAATTTGAAGCCAAATCCTGAAAAATGAAATAGAGGGAAATTTCCTTTATTTAACATCCACTAGACATGACCAAAGCTTCAAGCTACCACTTCATAATCAAACACATAAGGATGAATTGTTTACTCTGATGAGTAATACGTTCACGTACATTGAACCCATCGTGTTGAATATATCATCTTTTCGAGTCCTCTTATTACCAGTACACCAAAAAATGGTACCGAACATAATGGCACAAACAAATGTACAAAAGAACCGCACAACAATATACTGTGGATTTCGCCAGTAAGACAATCTCAGTTTCCAAAAGAATGAAACACACTGTGTAAGAATGGTTGGGAATATAATGTAGGAAAGTAAAGGCCCTTTGACCCTGGAGCAGGCGTGCTCAATTCCTTTATGAGGGCTTTGTTCTGCTAGTGTAACTCTAACTTTTGATAAATTTTAGGAAAATCGATTCTGAGATGAATAATCAATATATATAAAAAAAAACTACTCTACTCTTCCCATGATCCTGGACACTCCCCTAATGGAGTCACACCCAACGCTAAGGCTCTGATACCATGATAAAATGGAAGAATAGAGTATAATACACAAATATTTGATTACTTTAATATCAATACATTGGACTATATTATATAGAGTGCACAGGTTGTTATCAGATCTAACTTATTCTAAATATAAATGGAGTGGTTGAGATATTCTCTCAACCACACACCAAACAAGGATCTCACCTATCCAACTCTCTAACAAACTCTTAAGAATATGATCACACAACTCAAGTAGAGATTAGCTATACTTCTCAATACATTAGCAAGCATATTAGATAAGTAGGAATTATATATTCCAACAAATTTAAAGTTATATCAGAAAACAAAGAAAACATATATTTGATGTGATTCAATGGCCTATAGAGATGACAATAGCAAAACTGATCCTAACATTCGTCAAAGAGAATGTGCAATATACTGAACCTGGACATTGTTGCATCATAATTAGAGGTTAAAAGGTATGCATGATGGAATTGTTTGTTTTTCGCTAATTTGTCTCTCGAATATAGTTAAAACTTCTTATTCATCAACTTTTTTTCTTTAAAATGGTAGGAATAGACATCAAAACTATCAAAACATCAAATTTGATGAACAATTTAGTTTTGAAATTCCAATCAAAGTGTGTAAACCATGTTTAGAACCTTTATAATTCATTCTATTAGTTAAATATTTCAATGGAAGTTAATAATTTTATTATTATCTAAAAGCAAAAATTTACAGATATGTTGGCCACCCATAATATGGAAACAGATTGTATGTGACCAAATCTTTGAATCTTTTATTTATTTAATAAATATCTTTCCATTTTTAAATTAAGAAAAAAACAACCTCGAAGATATACTAACAAATGCAGAATTCTCATTCAATGAAAGAGTAAAATCTTTTAAATCTTGAATTTAAATGTTTAGCATTTTAAAATTTAAAACACAATTTTGCATATACATTTTCATCTTATGTAGCCGTAAGCATAAGCCATTGAAGATACATACTAGAGTTTAGGGATTGGATTGGGTTTGCTGGAGGATGTTGAGAGATTCTCTCAACCTCTCCCTCCAAGAGTAGAATAAGTTGGATCTCACAACACTTATTTAAGATTGATTTATCTCTGTGTAATGTGTATAATACAATATTATTTATGTGTGTATTTTGTGTCTCTATGCTCTCAAGAATTCTAAATTGGTAACAGAGCTAAGTCTTAGCTAAACTCCTTCATAAGAGAGCCAAGAAAAATGATAATGATGTAATTATCAATCCATTGCTAATGATGCGTAGAAGAGAGATCGTTTTCAAAGGTTACATATGTTGGAAAGAAGCCACAGTGAAGGATTGATCGCTCCAAAGGTCCAGATTGTGGATCAGATATGTTATAGTAAAAGGCCCGTGTGAGGAAGTAGCTTGCCACGAGTTAATTGAAAGTTGATCTGCTAAGGTTGGATTCATTGCCCAAGAAGAGACCTCTGTGTAATCTTCTTCAATTATCATGAGGTTGCTACCAACGTAGGCGACATGCATTACCGGTTGAACAGGAAACTGATGACTATTTGGTAAATCCCGGTGCACGTGATCAACTTTCTCGTACATGATTTATCAGCTAAAGAAACTTGAATTTGAGCTAGGTTAGGGGTATATTTGATTCATTTATTAATCTTAACCATTAATTGCTTATTTTTATTTGGTGCTGATTTGATATTCAATGTACCAACCGATCCACTGTTGGTGTGCATTTAATGTCGACCATGTGCATTTAATGCCGACCAATTAACATTTATGAGAAGCATCCAATCCAGCATCATTTTTCCTTGAATTCATCAAAGACTTGATAAACTTGGAATACGTCATAATCCTGGTTTCATCTCCGAAGAAAATGGCCATCGGAAATATTTGTCTTGGTATCCCGATGTGGATAAGAGGATCCACCTTAGAAAATATGTCTTCCTTTCTTGTTTCCTTTATACTTATATATATATATATATATATATATATAATTATGCATATTGTGAAAGTATGTGTTGTAATAATTACTAGTGTTGTTAGTGTGAGTTAATAGTTTAGTAAGAGTAGTAAAATAAGGACTCTTGTCTCTTGGTATAAGCTGGCAGCCCCGACTTCAAGAACAACTGTTCTTATTCGAAGTCACTGGTGGATAGCCGAAAGCAGAAATCCCACAGATGGAGGCATGTTCATAGAATGCATCAATAATTGACATTTTTTCTCATGGAAGCCCCCATGAGCCGAGATTGTCAAAATTGTCAATCGTACAAGTGCATGAATGATGATCTCAAACATTTATACTTTAAATGAGTGGAAAGGAAAGCTCGAAGAAGAGGAAGAGAAATAGTGCAATCCATAAGCGTCAGAGTGGGTGTATGCATTGATGAGGATCACGCCAGACAAAGTGTTGTAATATTTTTTGTTATGTAATTTGTGAAGTTTTGTAATGTAGGCATTAACAGGGGGTGTTAGAGATAATGCCTAATTAATTCTACATACTAGAGTTTAGGGATTGGATTGGGTTTGCTGGAGGATGTTGAGAGATTCTCTCAACCTCTCCCTCCAAGAGTGGAATAAGTTGGATCTCACAACACTTATTTAAGATTGATGTATATCTTATTTAAGATTGACGTATCTCTATGTAATGTGTATAATACAATATTATTTATGTGTGTATTTTTTGTCTCTATGCTCTCATCAATTCTAAATATAACAACATTGGATTATTTAAATAAATGATAATCTTTGCAAAACATGGTGATTGATAGGAAGTCATGTTGTTCATCTTAAAATCCTTACATGAAAAGAACTCATGAAAGTTCATATAAAAATTTCATGGTAAATTTACTCAGGACATTAATGGTTTTTGTTTTACCAACTCAGTGAACTGTATGTTCATGAAATAGAAGCCAGGAGGCACATAACTAAACCTATGATGTACAATAAGAAAAAAAAAATACGTATAATCATGGCACCATCCCCGGAGAAATTAGAAAAAAGAATACGTATAAAGCTTCCAGGCAAATGACGATCAAACTTACACTATATTATCATAACCATTGAAGCACAAAAGAAAAACAGAAAACAAAAACCTAGGTGTGGCATACCTGAAATTTGACCCTTGAATGTCATCAAAATGCAATGAGTGAATTTGAGTCTTAGAAACCCTGCACTACAAATTAAACAAACAACCAGGAATTTGTCTACCAGAGAGGAGAAAAACTGAAGCAATCCTCCAATGCTTTAAAAAACAATATTGCTTTATTTAAAATTCTAGTGAGTCATGAAAAAAATAAGAGCAGGGTTTTGTACATGGATAGAGACACTCACAGGTTTGTTTATTTACATGAAGACTCCATTTGGAACTCAATTTGAAAATTTATTGATCTTGAGGCTGGAGATGCCTTTTCCAATTACCTTAGAAGGATCTACTGATCCCTGGTTAAGCCAACAATTTTATAATTATTTTTGTAGGGTCGATTAAAATTTGTACAGATGCTAACATAACCAGATTTTGTTCATCTCTAGAATTACAGCATAACCAGATTTTGTTTAAAGCTACATTTATACACATTTCCTACCAGAAAAAGTAAAATTAACCCCAAGTGTTGTTCAACACATAAGCATAACTAGATTTTGTTTATCTCTAGAATTACAACATAATCAGATTTTGTTTAAAACTACATTTATACACATTTCCTACCCGAAAAAATAAAATTAACCCCAAGTGTTGTTCAACACATAATTTTATTTATTTATTTTTTAATAATTTAATATATAGAAACAACACTTCATATTCAACCAATGTGTCTCTAAGTATATCCATAACCAAAATTTCAACAATTGCAATCCATAAAATTTTAAACAAATTATATCATTCAATTCCTAATGATTCCAAGATACCCATTACAAAATACATGCGAAATTATTCATTACCAGTACAATGAATAAAATTTTAAACAAATTATATCATTCAATTACTCATGATTGCAACTTACCCATTAATGAAATTATTCATTACAATAATAATTATACACATGAAATTATTTATTACAACAATAATTACCTAAATGAAATTAATTAGAGTTATCGTCACTAGTTGAATGGATTGTTGACTTGAAATGTGTGCTCCAATTTTTAGCCTTGCATCCGTTCATCCACATGCTCCCTACCAACTTCTTGTTGTTGTTATTCATGTAAGATATGATTGATATTTTATTACAATGGTGAGTGTTCCATATATAGGAAAAATAAGGTGACCATCCATAAAAGGATGTGTCCCTTGAATAATCAATAACTATTTATTATTATCATTTACTTATTATATACTATATTTAATAATTAATAATAATTATATTATTAATTGTTGTCTTTAGAGAATGTCTTCCCGATGTTGTCCAAACATCAACACTCCCTCTCAACAAGGGATACATTTGACAACATGCCACTCTTGTCTTTGAAGTATACAAACTTCGCCCTAGACTCATGACTCTTGTCTGTCAGTCTTGGGAGACATCTATCTCCCACCTGAACCAATTAACTCTCTCTAATATTAGGTTCACTTTGGGTTCACATGTAATATCATATAGCATCTTGTGTCTTTATTAGTCCTTGTCAAGTCACCATGACTAGGACAAAGAACACACCAGGATCTTTCACCACAGGCACACACCTATGAGTGAATGTCGGCTTGATGCTAACTGACATGTGGAAATCACTTCAAGCACCTCAAGTCCATATTATTCCTTGTCATGATCAACAAAGGACTACGTCTGGGCCCATTTACCATAAGTGCACCTTTATGATAAATGTATTCTATCTCCCTTGGTCTGCAGCCCAATCTAGGAGAAGTTTCGTCTGATGATGAAACATTAACACTCCGTCTTATATAGGGATGTATCTTTAAATAGTAGTACACAACTACTATCTAGAGACTTGCATTCTCTGTCGGTTGTACACAACCACCAAAGTAGAAAAAGGTCTATCGCACATGGCACTCCCATGTGGACTTCTAGAGGATACACCCTCTAGAAACACTAGGGTCCTCATGGGACGTGTCCTCATGTGCTCTCCACAAGGGACCTTGGGTTATAAGCCCAATTGCACTTATCCCTTCTCAGATAAGTGGCCCACTTATCCCTTCTCGAATAAGTGTTCTCACAGATCAACTCAACTCAATGTATAGAGGAGTACGATTTGGAGAAAGTTTGTCACACATGGCACTCCATGTGGACTTCTAGAGGCTACACCCTCTAGAAACACTAGGGTCAACTCCCATAGTGTGTGACATCAAGGGTCAAATCCCTTGAAATTTCCTCATGTGATATCCACATGGGACATTGGGTTATAATCCCAACCACACTTATCCCTTCTTGGATAAGTGTTCTCATAGATCAACTCAACTCAATTCATAGAGGAGTACGATCTAGAGAAAGTTTGTCACACATGGCATGTAACAACCTCCTCGTTACGACAACAACTCTGATAACAGGTGCAATTTTTTTTTTTTAGTTTAAGGTGTGTGCGCGCGTGTAAAAGGAAACTGACACACTTGACTCTACGTCACCACCCGACAACTAGCAAGATGCAACCACGATTATCACAACAAGAAGACATAAGGCGCACAACCAGTAAATGCAAGCATTAAACGACATACTGTGTTATGTACAGTACGAACACAGATGGAAGAATCCATAGTAGTAGATTTTACTATTTCTACACAGGAAAGCAAGGCGTTTAATCTTAGTTCTCTGCTCCGGAGAGAGAGAAGGTCAGATAGGCTCCTGGCCGACTGCTCAGGCAGAAACTAGTAATCTCTGTCAGGAGGTCGCAGTGGTGGGAACTTTGCCTTTAAAGAGCCTGAGCCTACTGATACGACCTTAGAGGTGTGTCGCACGAGTGGAAACCCTGCCTTTAAAGGGTCCGAGACTCTTGATATGGCATTGGATTCTTAACAAAGAAATTAATCACACACAAAGACTTATATACAGAGCGACTAGCTTTAACAAATCAAAGAGTCTGATTTCATACAACTGTGAGTTGGACAATTCCAATATTCTACAGGTCACTCAGTCCAACCTTAAATTAATGTAAAATCAATTAATTTCAATCCCCATTTACTAAACCATAGTAACTCATCGTACTTAATTTCAAGGACATTAAGTTTAGACATCATCAGTGACCATAAAATTTATGACAATAGTTGCAATAAAATAACAATGACATTACCTTCTATGAGTTATCCAACCCAACATCACTCTTAATCTTGTATTGCAAAAACATTACTCCTACATAATCAAACAACCCATTACCAGGACTGTACCTTTACCGAATGTATTAACAATAAAATTTTACAGTCCCACTTTAATTACACATTACTATATCAATTTATGATATCCCTAACAGTAAAATTTCAGAAACCTTTCCACTAAAATCAATATCCTTACCCTTTGTTACTACCATATTTTAATAACCTTAGCAATACCTTTATATAATGTTAACATTACATTCTGTGATTTTTAATGTGAGAACAATCGAAACAAGGGTCTTGTACTTAAGTAATACCATAATATTATATTGTAGTCAACCTACCCTTACACATCACAATAAGATTTATGTTCCCATAACATTCAAAAATCGTTTTATTTATTGCCTTAACATTACGATAATAACTGCAATAGAGAACCCAATGGGTACATTCTAAATAATCATTTTAAACTTGTTGTTCTAATTGATCATCATAAATGTAACATTCTAACTAATCACCCTGATTTAATAAACCTGGTAATCATTATTGTTCTGATTTAATAGTCAATATAACTTAACACTCTAAACGATCATTATAGAATTTATTGTTCTAATTTAATCCTTATAACCTTAACATTCTAAGTAATCACTCTAATTTAATAAACATTGTAATCAATATTGCTCCAAATTAATAATTATAAAAAAAAAACTTATAATAATCTATCATTATAAGTGAAGGGGATTTAATGTTCTTCCTGCTGCTGGAAACAGTCCAAAAGTTGTTCCTCATTTATGGATCTAGGAATATGTATGTGATTGAATCAAGGTGGCTGCAACAGAAGAGGTTCGGGTCAATATTAGTAAACTGTCAGCAAATTTCTTTTTCGAGCCCATCAAATAAATATTATTGGTGAACTATCAGCAAATTTAAGGTGGGTACAATGTTTCAAAAGCAGACAGAAACAACGGGAGGGGTCCACTGCCAACTCTCCATCATGATCGCTTCTATCACCAGGCCATTCACACGAGAACTCCGGATGAACATAGAACAGCATGACTCAAGGGTTCCCGACCGTCATTAAAGGACATGCGAACATTGTACACAGGTAGTAGTAAAGGCAAGAGTTCGCGCAGGAAGATTCACGAGATGGCTGAGAATTCGGTTGGGTTGAAAGTCCAGGAAGAAGGGAATGTGATTCAATTCCTTTCAGGGCCTTAAACGTCTGGTGAAACAAACACACCGAGCATTAAAAATATCGGGGCCGCAATGTAGAGAATCAAAAATTGATACAAGACTAAAAAAATGAAAGCATTTGCATAAGCTGCTAATCCAAGCTGGCACATGGAGGAATCACGTGTAAAGCTCCTACTGTTTTAGGACATGCTAGTTCAATGGTCAAAGAAAACGAACCACATTACAATCAATGCCCACAGTCACGTATGAAAAATGCTCACAGTCAAATGGGGAAAAAAAAACGCCCCTAGCCATAGTTAATACCTATAGCGAAGCAAACACTAGCAGTATTATAAACACCCGTAGGCAAATGAAAAATTCCCATAGTCAAATGAAAAATTCCCACAGTCAATAAGGAAAATGCCCACAGTCAAATCTGATGCCTACAACGATACAACACCAGCCGTAGTAAAAACGCCCCTCCCGGGACAGCAGGCAATCAGATAAAAACCAAAAATGGAAACACTGGTATTCTGGGAATTGACCCGACAGAAGAACGACCCCAGCAACCGATTGAACCAAAAACCACAGAAAAAGAACATCTCAACTTAAAACAGGGCACTGAGTGTATCGAAATCCATCACAAATTCACCGAAATAAATTTTAAAAAGATAAACCATGAACTGCATTCGCATGCCAGAGTTGAATCTTGCATGTCATGGTACCCAACGCACTGCTAGTGAATGCCAATGCTATCACGGTTTCTCTTTTGAGTTTTGCCCTTCTTTTTTTTCTTTTTTTTTTTTTTGGAAGGGAAGGACACGGGTATACACATGAACCCTTCTTATAGAACTTCGCCACATTAACACACAATGGTAAATTCACTATATTCGTATCGCTTCCATGTGCATACAGCCATGCAATATGACTATGACAAAGGTTGTTAATGACTGTAAATCTATACATCCATGATTTAAATGCCAAAATACAGCACAAGAGTAACGCAAAACATAAAGGTCCCAATCAAAAACAGTAGAACCCAACTAGAATGATGGCCACCAACATTTTAGGAAATTAGTTGAATGGCAGAAGCTTAAGACAATTTTATCCATTAAATTCATCATACAAATCCCAACATGAATTCTAACGCATTATCTCTATAAAATAAACGAGTGTACCTTTGCCTTGTCGCCCGTCGCGAACGAAGTCCGTGTGCTCCATGCCGCTCCTGCTCGTCGACCGTTGAGACCTCACCGGTACCTCCTAGCCAATCGCTAGGGATACTCTGCTTCCCCCTTATCCCCCCGAGCCACAAAGGGGCCACACAAAATCCAGATGGTAAGTCTAGCTTCCCAGCTTGCGTTGCAAGGCCGAGCTACCACTCCTATTCGAGCTGAGAAAGTCCCAACTCCCCACAAGTAATCAGTCAAGTCACAATCCGGTAGCGTAACGTTACGCTAACAACCGATCCCTTTCTTCCTCATCTTCCCTTTATTTTATAGAGTTGTCCAAACCTCACACTTTCCCTAAATCACTTTTAAATTAAGTTTAAATAAAAATATTCTAAATATTCTCCTTCGCACAAGTGTCGTCCATCCCCCTCTTTCCTCCAATAATTATTTTCTTTAAATTATTAATTTACTCATTTCCCTCACCCACCTAGAGTTGCTCCTAAATTTCCTCCTAGGTGTTCCTAGATCCCCTTACATGTTTTATATAATTTCCCTAAAAATGAAGTTACTAAATTAGCTCAAATTAGAAGGTTCTTAACTGCAAATTCCTTACTATGTTGACCTCACTTTTTACCATAAGTTCCCAACTTTCCTTTATTATGTTTCCTCCAATCCTTAGTTTCCTAATTTTTATTATCCCCTCCTTCCCCTTTTTATTAGAGCCAAAATGGCAGTTGCGCTAATTACTCTTTTCCCTTTATTATTAATTTAAAATCTTTTTATACTTCCACAAGTTAAATAATATGTTTCTTCTATACAATTTAAAACCACGGATTTTTAATTAAATTATTACTCTCTTCATTTTACCCCATAAATTTATAAAGACTAAAACTATTACTTAAGTGGTTTTTAGTCCAAATTTTTATTTTTATTTTTATTTTTATAGGGTCTTTTTTCTTAAGGTTAAACAAAATTTTACCCTAGAGAAGTTTTAGACTTAGATTTAGATTCTGAACTGGGCAAAAATTATTTAGGGAGGTTGTTTAAGAATTTCGTAATGAGTTAAAAGTTGTAGGGCCATCTAGGTTTGTTCCTTCATCAACATCGATGCAACGTGCCCTTCAGAACGCACCACGTGCTCCAAGGGTGCCACTCGCCTTGTTTGTTTCTTTCGCGTGACGTGCCCTTCATGATGCACCACATGCTCCAAGGGTGCCACTCGCTAACTTATGTTTATTTTGCGCGACGTGCCCTTCAAGTTGCACCACGTGCTCCAAGGGTGCCACTCGCCAACTTGACTGATTGGTAGACATCTATAACCCCTGGAGTCAACACTCCGCCAGGTGAACTTGTGGGAAACTAAGGGCTCTAAGGAATAAGGCCCCCGCCTTATTGCCTGCCCTTTAGAATCATCGTGAGTGACTATCGTAGTCTGACCTCACGACATCGTGGATCCTCTCGAACTAGGTAATCATTAACCTATAGGTCAAGCCACAGCGGGAGTGTTAGTAGGCTGTGGCAAGGTTGCTGTCCAAACCTCTCCCTCAACCTCTCTGGAAATCGTGTCTGGCCCCTTTACTCCATATGTAAGTCTGGTCGGCAAGCTATCGTCAGCTTGTGTCATCAACAATCATGTTAGAACATGTCCACATCATATCATCAAATCAATGAAATATCACAGTAAATAAATCAACCCAAATAGCACACTCCCTGACTCAATCCGAAGTCCAAGGGGCTCCATTGATGCCTCTGCATACTCAAGGTCCAAAACCATGCACACTCAATAAAACTGAGTCAATAGCACCTGTCTATGTCAAAGAAGTATAACATCATGTCATCTATCACAATGCATCATAATCAAGGATAAATGTTTTAATATCATAAAAGTCTAGATCACTTGCGAGCAAGTGTCCTCAAAGAATAAGTTTTCTCAGTGTGTCGGAGCGGGATGTTACATACACCCCCTCTTGGTATAAACTTCGTCCTGAAGTTTCTCAGTATAAATGCCGAAATAAAAGTACCACAGTATCATAAGTCTATCTATCAAATAAAAAAGGGAACTGTTGGCGCATATCATATGCGTCCTCCCAGGTCGTCGAGTGCGGACTATAACTGCACCACTGGACCTTGACTTGATCTACTGTTCGACGTCGTAATTTTCGAACGCGATGATCTAAGATGTGGATTGGCTCAGCCGTGAGCACTCCCCCGCCTGATATCTGCAAGGAACTCATGTCAATCACATGCGTAGGATCACTAATATAATGTCTCAAAATATATACATGAAAAACATCGTGCATACACCTCAAAGAATCAAGCAAGTCTAGTCTATAGGCCACGGGCCCCTTTCTCTCGTCAATATTGAAAGGTCCCATGAACCTAGGAGATATTTTATCTCCCTTTCCAAACTTGATCGAACTCTTATGCGGTTTAACCCACAAGAAAACTCAATCGCCGACCTCGTAACTACGGTCGACTCGGTGCGCATCGGCATAACTCTTTCGTCGATCCTACGCTTCTTTAATCCTTTGTCTTATGGTTTGCATTTTCTCTTCCATTTCTTGGATCTCTTCTGGTCCCACCATGACCCTATCCTTAAGCCGATCCCAACTCAAGGGCATACTACACGGTCGCCCATAAAGAAACTCAAAAGGTGCCATCTTAATGGTGCTCTGGTAACTGTTGTTGTAAGCGAACTCTACTAGAGGCAATAATTCCTCCCAACGCTTTTGCTGGTCCATCACGTACATGTGCAACATGTCTTCCATGGTTTGGTTCATTCATTCGGTCTGTCCATCAGTCTCTGGGTGATACAGAATACTAAAATTAAGTTGGGTTCCCAAGGCCTCTTGGAAACTCATCCAAAATAGTCCAGTAAACACCGATCCTCTATCAGATATAATCTTCTTAGGCACGCCATACAGCCTCACAATCTCACTGATGAAAACTCTAGCTATGTCAGGTGCCTGATACATCGTACACACAGGAATAAAGTGAGCACTCTTCATCAGAGTGTCTACTACTACAAAAATTGAGTCGTGTCTCCTTGCCGTTAGTGGCAATCCAACGATAAAATTCATCGAAATAACTTCCCATTTCGATTCCGGAATGGCATGTCGTTGAAGTAATCCTGTCGGGTGTCTATGTTCAGCCTTTATCTACTGACACTCTAGACATCTAGACACAAAGTTGACTATGTCGGCCTTCATTCCCTTCCAGAAGAATAAGGGTTTAAGGTCTGCCCTCATCTTCATGACTCTTGGGTGAGCCATGTAAACTGCCCTATGAGCCTCGCTCAGGATCAACATCCTCAACTCGTCATTTGGTGGTACGTAAATCCGACTTCTAAACCTCAATAACCCATCGCTATCAAAAGAAAATCCCTCGTATCATGGTACCATCATGGTGTTTTGTCCGATAAAACCCTCGACCTCTTTGTACCATTCGTCGTCAAGTTGTAAAGTGAGAATTTTCTCTCATAAGTTCATCTGAAGAGGCAACACTGAGAAGATGCGTGGTCTTCGACTCAAAGCATCAGCCACTCGGTTCACTGTTCCCTTTATGTAAGTAATCTCAAAGTCGTACTCGCTAAGCAATTCCGACCAACGTCGTTGTTGCGCATTCAGGCGCTTTGCGTAAAAATGTGTTGTAATCCACAATGATCAGTCCTTAATTCAAATTTTCATCCAACAAGGTAGTGTCTCCAAACCTTCAAGGCATATACGATGGCTAATAAATCCAAATCGTGCGTCGCGTAGTTCTCCTCATGCCTTCTCAGTTTCCTAAAAATGTAAGCAATCACTCGTCCGTCTTGCATCAAGACTCCGCCTAAACCTTCCTTGGATTCGCCAGTGCATACTAAGAAGTCTATGTCCATGTCAGGGACCTTTAGTATCGGCGCTGTGGTCAACAACTCTTTAAGCCTTCGAAATGCTTCCGTGCATTTCTCGGTCCAAGCAAACTTCTTGTTTTTCTTCTGCAATTCCATGATCGGATTTGCTATCTTCGAAAATCCCTCGACAAACCGTCAATAGTATCCTGCTAAACCCATAAAACTACGCACTTCTATGACATTCGTCGGTGCAGGCCATTCCATAATAGCCTCAACCTTGGCTGGATCCATGGTGATACCTTAGCCAGAGATGACATGCCCTAAGTAGTGAATCCTCGATTGATAAAAAGAGCATTTGGACAACTTCCCATACAATTTGTGCTCTCGTAGACACTATAGTACCAAGCGCAAGTGCTCATCATGCTCCTCCGTCGTCTGAGAGTAGATCAAGATATCGTCAATGAATACTTGGACGAACTTGTCCAAGTACTCGCGAAACACCCCGTTCATCAAACTCATGAATACCCCTGGGGCGTTTGTCAGTACAAACGGTAAAACAGTAAACTCGTAATGTCCAAATCTCGTCTTAAAGGTAGTCTTAGGGATGTCATCCTCCTTGATCAGTAACTCGTGATACCCTGATCACAAATCGATCTTGGAGAACACCGTCACACCCTTCATTTGATCGAATAGATCGTCAATCCTTGGTAAGGGATACTGATTCTTGATCGTAGCCTTGTTCAGTTGAAGATAGTCAATGAAAAGCCTCCACGATCCATCCTTTTTCCGAATGAAAATAACCGGTGCACCCCACGGTGACACACTAGGCGTATCAGTCCCATGTCCAGCAACTCCTTCAGTTTCATTTTCAACTCTTGCAACTCCGGGGTCGACATCCGATAAGGCGTTCTTGCTATCGGTTCGGTCCCCGGTTTCAGGTCTATAGTAAACTCCAATTCTCTTTCCGGCGGCATCCCAGGAAACTCCTCTGTAAATACGTCCGCAAACTCATTCACCATCGGAAGGTGTTCTAGACCTTCCGCTACTCCCTTTTCGTTTAGTGCTAGGATCGCATAAATCTTGCACCCCTTGTGCATACTCTTTCGTAACTATAAGGAAGAGATGAACCTCAGGGATACTCCCTGGTTCCATCCTACAATCACACGTCTCGATCCTTCATCATCGACCAAGCTCGACCGTTTCATCTTACAGTTAAGTATCGCCTCATGCGATTCCAACCAATCCATACCAATCACGATGTCATAAGATCCTAAGATCTTGACGTACAAGTTGACCCTCGTGACAAACTCTCCCAGGTTAAGGGCATAGCTCGTAACCTTTCCTCCAACCTTTTGTTTGGCTCCCGAAGCCATCTCAACGAAGCTAAACTCATCCTGTTCGACTGCCTTTACCTTAATTCTTTTTAGCGCTGCACCAGAAATGAAACTCTCAATAGCACCTTGGTCTATCAAAATACTAAGGGTCTGGTCAGCGATAGTACCGGTCATCTCGAGCACAGTCGACTGGTGATCTGCCTGGTGGTTATTCACCGTCGCATGAATCCGATGGGCCTTGCCCATATTTCCCACGGTAGTGGGTCTGGATGATCCGGACACTCTGGTCCTCTCCACAGGACAGTCGCGCTGATAGTGTGGCTCCCCACACGTCCAACACCCCTTCCTCAGCCCAGTAGTCCTGGTACCCAAAGTAGAATATGATGGCCCACCGGCCTGGAACCCAGGTCTGTTCTGCTGAACAGGCCTAAACTGTTGCTGTTGTTGATGTTGTGGTCCCTTATAAGGTGCCTGCTGCTGAGGCGGTGTTCGTCGGGGTGTAGTGAAAGTGGATCCTCTCTGGAAGCCACGATATCCCAGCGTATGTCTTGTTGGTGTCTGATGCTGCGGTGTACCAGATGAACCCTGCCCTGCTAGTCTCGCTAGAGTCCTGGTCTGACCCCCACTGATAAGCTCCTCCTCTGCTATGAGGGCCTTTTGGATAGCATCATGCAAGGTTTGAGGTATCAAGATCCTAACCTTTGCATGCAGGCTATTGTTAAGGCCAAACATGAACCTGTTGAGCTTGAGCTTCTCAGTGTTAAGGTGCGAAGCATACCAGAGCAGCTCCATAAAGCGTTCCTCGTACTCGGGCACCGTACGACCTCCCTGTCGTAATGCGTTGAACTCATTGAGCTGACGCTCAATGAATTCCTCTGAAAGGTACCTCTCTTGGAATTGTTCATCGAACAGTTCCCATGACACGTCTTCAACAACCATGTTCAGCTGCGGCAGGAGCGTCTTTCACCATAGAAGAGCACTCCCCTTCAGTTGAAAGACCGCCATGCGGACCTTCATGTTGGAAGTATAATCGCGAAGTGCGAAGCACATCGCCATATTCTCCAACCATGCCATGGCGGCTGTTTCGTCTGGGGCACCAAAGAACTTGGGAAATTTGACCTTCTCGAGTTCATGGTGAATGCTACCAGTAATGGCTGGTGCGCGCGGTGAAACCTCAGTAGGTGCCGGTGCCCTGGCCTCATCTCTGTCCAATCGGTTGATCAGTGCCTCGGACATGTGTTGAAAAGATCTCATCATCCCAACAACATCGCCAACTGCTATCTGCTCCTGTTCGAGAATTTTCTCGCCTCCCTGGAGGTTAGACCCCTCAGGCATGGATGCTACTGGAGGCGTCACGCCTCCTCCCCTAGCACCCTGTCGTCTACCTCCGCGACGTCCTCTAACCATGATTACCTGCATGCACACAATCAACTCGATCAACAACAATATAATCAAATCTAATCATGTCAACAAAAGTCGTAGCAAATCCTAAGTCGCGGGTCGAACTGACTCTGATACCACATGTAACAACCTCCTCGTTACAACAACAACTCTGATAACATGTGCAATTTTTTTTCTCTTTTTTTTTTTGTTTAAGGTGTGTGCGCACGTGTAAAAGGAAACCAACACACTTGAGTCTACGTCGCCACCCGACGACTAACATGACGCAACCACGATGATCACAACAAGAAGACATAAGGCGCACAACCAGTAACTGCAAGCATTAAATGACATATTGTGTAATGTACAGTACGAACACAGATGGAAGAATCCATAGTAGTAGATTTTACTATTTCTGCACAGGAAAGCAGGGCGTTTAATCTTAGTTCTCTGCTCCGAAGAGAGAGAAGGTCAGATAGGCTCCTAGACGACTGCTCAGGCAGAAACTAGTAATCTCTGTCAGGAGGTCATAGTGGTGGGAACTCTGCCTTTAAAGAGCCCGAGCCTACTGATACGACCTTAGAGGTGTTTCGCAAGAGTGGAAACCCTTCCTTTAAAGGGCCCGAGACTCTTGATACGGCACTGGATTCTTAACACAGAAAATAATCACACACACAGACTTCTATACAGAGCGACTAGCTTTATCAGATCGAAGAGTCTGATTTCATACAACTGTGAGTTGGAAAATTCCAATATTCTACAGGTCACTCAGTCCAACCTTAAATTAATGTAAAATCAATTAATTTCAATCCCCATTTACTAAACCATAGTAACTCATCATACTTAATTTCAAGGACATTAAGTTTAGACATCATCAGTGACCATAAAATTTATGACAATAGTTGCAATAAAATAACAATGACATTACCTTCTATGAGTTATCCAACCTAACATCACTCTCAATCTTGTATTGCAAAAACATTACTCCTACATAATCAAACAACCCATTACCAGGACTGTACCTTTACCGAATGTATTAACAATAAAATTTTACAGTCCCACTGCAATTACACATTACTATATCAATTTATGATATCCCTAACAGTAAAATTTCATAAACCTTTCCACTAAAATCAATATCCTTACCCTTTGTTACTACCATATTTTAATAACCTTAGCAATACCTTTATATAATGCTAACATTACATTCTGTGATTTTTAATGTGAGAACAATCGAAAACAAGGGTCGTATACTTAAGCAATACCATAATATTATATTGTAGTCAACCTACCCTTACACATCACAATAACATTTATGTTCCCATAACATTCACAAATCGTTTTATTTATTTCCTTAACATTACGATAATAATTGCAATAGAGAACCCAATGGGTACATTCTAAATAATCATTTTAAACTTGTTGTTCTAATTGATCATCATAAACGTAACATTCTAACTAATCACCCTGATTTAATAAACATGGCAATCATTATTGTTCTGATTTAATAATTAATATAACTTAACACTCTAAACGATCATTATAGAATTTATTGTTCTAATTTAATCCTTATAACCTTAACATTCTAAGTAATCACTCTAATTTAATAAACATTGTAATCAATATTGCTCCAAATTAATAATTATAAAAAAAAAACTTATAATAATCTATCATTATAAGTGAAGGGGCTTTAATGTTCTTCCTGGTGCTGGAAACAGTCCAAAAGTTGTTCCTCATTTATGGATCTAGGAATCTGTATGCGATTGAATCAAGGTGGCTGCAACAAAAGAGGTCGGGGTCAATATTAGTAAACTATCAACAAATTTATTTTTCGAGCCCATCAAATAGATATTACCAGTGAACTATCAGCAAATTTAAGGTGGGTACAATGTTTCAAAAGAAGACAGAAACAACGGGAGGGGTCCACTGCCAACTCTCCATCACGATCTCTTCTATCACCAGGCCATTCATGTGAGAATTGCGGATAAAGATAGAACAACATGACTCAAGGGTTCCTGGCCGTCATTAAAGGACATGCGAACGCTATACACAGGCAGTAGTAAAGGCAAGAGTTCACGCAGGAAGATTCGTGAGATGGTTGAGAATTCGGTTGGGTTGAAAGCCCAAGAAGAAGGGAATGTGATTCAATTCCTTTCAGGGCCTCAAACGTTTGGTGAAACGAACACACCGAGCATTAAAAAAATCAGGGCCGCAATGCAGAGAATCAAAAATTGATACAGTACTAAAAAGATGCAAGCATTTGCGTAAGCCGCTAGGCCAAGATGGCACATGGAGGAATCACGTGTAAAGGTCCTACCATTTTAGGACACGCCAGTTCAACGGTCACAGAAAACAAACCACATTACAATCAACGCCCATAGTCACATATGAAAAACGCCCACAGTCAAATGGGAAAAAAAAAATGCCCCCGGCCATAGTTAATACCTACAACGAAGCAAACGCCAACAGTAATATAAACACCCGCAGGCAAATGAAAAACACCCACAATCAAATGAAAAATGCCCACAGTCAATAAGGAAAACACCCATAGTCAAATCTAATGCCTATAGCGATACAACGCTAGCCGTAATAAAAATGCCCCTCCCGGGACAACCGGCAATCAGATAAAAACCAAAGATGGTAACACTGGTATTCTGGGAATTGACCCGACAGAAGAACGACCCCAACAACCGATTGAACCAAAAACCATGGAAAAAGAACATCTCAACTTAAAACATGACACTGAATGTATCGAAATCCAGCACAAATTCACCAAAATAAAATTTAAAAAGATAAACCATGAACTGCATTCGCATGCTAGAGTTGAATCTTGCATGTCATGGTACCCAACGCACTGCCAGCGAATGCCAATGCTATCACGGTTTCTCTTTTGAGTTTTGCCCCT
>ML804594.1:123823-137670 GCA_009831015.1 Picea engelmannii | reverse complement strand
TTTCTTTTATAGAGTTGTCCAAACCTCACACTTTCCCTAAATCACTTTTAAATTAAGTTTAAATAAAAATATTCTAAATATTCTCCTTCGCACAAGTGTCGTCCATCCCCCTCTTTCCTCCAATAATTATTTTCTTTAAATTACTAATTTACTCATTTCCCTCACCCACCTAGAGTTGCTCCTAAATTTCCTCCTAGGTGTTCCTAGATCCCCTTACATGTTTTAAATAATTTCCCTAAAAATGAAGTTACTAAATTAGCTCAAATTAGAAGGTTCTAAATTGCATATTCCTTACTATGTTGACCTTGCTTTTTACCATAAGTTCTCAACTTTCCTTTATTAGATTTCCTCCAATCCTTAGTTTCCTAATTTTTATTATCCCCTCCTTCCCCTTTTTATTAGAGCCAAAATGGAAGTCACGCTAATTACTCTTTTCCCTTTATTATTAATTTAAAATCTTTTTATACTTCCACAAGTTAAATAATTTGTTTCTTCTATACAATTTAAACCACAGATTTTTAATTAAATTATTACTCTCTTCATTTTACCCCATAAATTTATGAAGACTAAAACTATTACTTAAGTGGTTTTTAGTCCAAATTTTTATTTTTATTTTTATAGGGTCTTTTTCTTAAGGTTAAACAAAATTTTACCGTAGAGAATTTTTAGACTTAGATTTAGATTCTGAACTGGGCGACAATTATTTAGGGAGGTTGTTTAAGAATTTCTTAATGAGTTAAAAGTTGTAGGGCCATCTAGGTTTTTTCCTTCATCAACATCGATGCGACGTTCCCTTCAGGACGCACCATGTGCTCCAAGGGTGCCACTTGCCTTGTTTGTTTGTTTCGCGTGACGTGCCCTTCAGGATGCACCACATGCTCCAAGGGTGTCACTCGCTAACTTATGTTTCTTTCGTGCGACATGCCCTTCAGGATGCACCACGTGCTCCAAGGGTGCCACTCGCCAACTTGACTGATTGATAGACATCTATAACCCCTGGAGTCAACACTCCGCCAGGTGAACTTGTGGGAGACTAAGGGCTCTAAGGAATAAGACCCTCGCTTTATTGTGCGCCCCTTAGAATCATCGTGAGTAACTATCGCAGTCTTCCCTCACGGCATCGTGGATCCTCTCTAACTAGGTAATCGTTAACCTACAATTCGAGCCACGGCGGGAGTGCTAGTAGGCTGTGGCAGGGCTGTTGTCCACACCTTTCCCTCAACCTCTCTGGAAATCGTGTGTGGCCCCTTTACTCCATATGTGAGTCTGGTCGGCAAGCTATCGTCATCCTGCATCATCAACAATCGTGTCAGAACATGTCCACATCATATCATCAAATCAATGAAATATCACAGTAAATAAATCAACCCAAATAGTACACTCCCTGACTCAATCCAGAGTCCAAGGGGTTCCATTGATGCCTCTGCATACTCAAGGTCCAAAACCCTGCACACTCAATAAAATTGAGTCAATAGCACATGTCTATGTCAAAGAAGTAAAACATAATGTCATCTATCATAATGCATCATAATCAAGGATAAATATTTTAATATCATAAAATTTCAGATCACTTGCGAGCAAGTGTCCTCAAAGAATAAGTTTTCTCAGTGCATCGGAGCGGGATGTTACATGGCACTCCATGTGGACTTCTAGAGGCTACACCTTCTCGAAGCACTAGGTTAAACTCCCATAGTGTGTGACATCAAGGGTCAACTCCCTTGACATGTCCTTGTGTGCTCTCCACATGGGACATTGGGTTATAATCCCAACCATACTTATCCCTTCTCGGATAAGTGTCATCACAGATCAACTCAACTAAATCACAAAGTAGTATGATCTGGAGAATGTCTCAGGAAGTTGAAAACATCAACAATCCCTCTCAGTGAGGGAGGCATTCTCTACCATGCCAGGTCTACCACAGAAGTACTTGAACTTCATCTTGGTTTGGTAAGAACATCAACAACCTTCTCATCTGTAGGAAGGTATTGCACCAATACTTCCTTCCTCTTCACCATGTCTCAGATGTAATGGTACTTGATCTCAATGTGGTTTGATTTGTCATGAAACACTGGATTATCATAGATCTTCACACAAATTTGGTTACCATAATGAATAATGGTGGAATCCAACACATGTTCGAATAAATCTGTTAGGATCTTGTGAAGCCACACTGCTTTACAGACTATCATACTTAATGCAATGTACTATGCTTCTGTTGTGCTCAAAGCGACATAAATTCATTTTCTGCTACACCAGGAAACCATGGAAGATCCCAAAGTGAAGCAAAACCTAAAGGTCCTCTTTTTGTCCACCGTGCTCCTTGCCCAATCAGAGTCAATATATTCCTGCCATGTCATATCAATATTGGAAGTATATCTCAGACCATGTCGAAGTGTACCTCGCAAGTATCTCAACACATGCTTCGCAACAATCTAGTTTGTTTATCTCAGTTGGCTCATAAATTGGCTAAGTGAACTCACTTTATAACAAATATCTAGTATGGTGTTAACCAAATACATCAATGATCCAATCAGTTTTCTGTAAGGGGTCGGATCAATCTCATCGTAATCAGAAGAAGACACACATAGTTTCTTTAGATTCGTCACCATTGGTGTAGCCATGAGTTTACAGTTTAGCATCCCAAACTTTTTCAATATATCAACTGTGTACTTCCCCTGACTTAGGAAGATCTCACCAGTTCTTTGCCACCACCTATTCCTTCATAATCCATTCCCTCCACCTGAGAGAATCCTCTAGCAACAAATCTTTCTTTGTGCTTCTCGATGCTCCCGACAACTGTATGTTTGATCTTATAGATCCATTTGGAAGTCACTACAGACTTCCTTTCAGGTCTCCAAACAATATCCCACACATCATTCTTCATGATGGACTGATACTCATCCATCATGGCATCTCTCCATATTGGTTGACTAGATTCATACTCATAACATGAAGGCTTAGAATCAATGATGTGGCTCATAGTTTCGGTATAACACGAATATCTCTAGGGTCTCTTACTCTCTCGAAATGTACCATGAGGAGTTGCATGTCCTTCTACCTCCTACAGAGTTTGGCGAGCCCATGTAGGTCTCTTATGACCTACTACAATATCTCTGGGAACATCAACTGGAGGTATAGGATGAATAGGATGAATAGGCTCAATTGTCTCCCTCTAAACTATTGGAGGGTGAGGGGGAGAAAGAACCATCTCTTCTTCTTTCTCACCATCAATATTCATGTGAGATCCTCTAGATCTCATGAAGGCTACCTCCTCCTCAAAGGTAACATCTCTGCTCACCTCAATCTGTCTTTGACCAGGGATGTAGATCCAGTATGCCTTCTAAGACTCATTGTATCCCACAAATGTACCCTTTCTTCCTGAAGGTCTAGTTTGGTTCTTTTCTCTTTGGGTATATGAATGTATACTAGACACCCAAATATATTGAAGTTTCAAACCTCAAGCTTCACTATGGTGAAGTCCTCCTTGGGAGTCATGTTCCTCAAAATATTATGAGGACTTATGTTATAAACATTCACTACATTCATGGATTCCTCTTAGGTAAATGTTGATCATAAATCATCACCTTGACTGTCTCAACAATAGATCTGTTCTTCCTCTCTGTGACCCCATTCTATTGAGGGTTGTGAGGAACGATGTACTCCCTCTTGATCCCTTCCTCAAACATCTCTAGGACACATCGAAGTTCCCTCATGGAACCAATGTCCCCCAAGACATATCGAAGTTTCCTCGTGAAACCAATGTCTTGGTTCCTTCATCTATTAATCCACTGATTACTCTACAATCAACTAGTAGCATATTGCTAGTACCATTCCATTGGTAGTTCAAATCACCCGCCACATTCTTTATGACTATGCTGCAATCAATGAGTAGCACACAACTACTGCAATGTTGTCCAATAGTACAACATTGTTTCCATGTCATAGTAGTACATAACTTCCAACTTTTTCAGGTTCCAAATAAAAAAAGATACTATGTTGCACATTTGCCTAGCTCAATATCATAGTGAACTCTGCAGACCCCCAATAAAGCTTCCCACACAGTAGCACCAGGGTCTAATGGATTTTTTTTTTTAATAAAATCTTGTGCCTCATTGGCATAACCAACATGACCAAGGAGGTACACTATGCATGCATAATGTTCTATTATGGTTATAATGTTGTAATCTTGAATCATAGACATGAAAAATTTCCGCCCATTTTCCAACAAGCCTGCATGACTACAAGTAAATAAAATACAAACAAAGGTGATGTGGTTTGGGTTCATGCATGTTTCCTTCATTTGGGAAAAATGTGCAAGGGCTTCCTCGTCGTGGCCATAAATTCCGTATCCAACAATCATTGCACTCCATGAGATGATATTCCTTTTAGGCATTTGGTCAAACTATTTGTGTGCAATCTTGTTGTAAAGTTGCCAAACAAGAATATTTAGGAACTACACTCACCATGGTAACTGAATTCGGTTTCACATTTGCGAGTTGCATTTGTCGAAACAGAGCCAAAGCCTCAGTTGGATGTCCACTTTGGACATAGCCAACAATCATGGCACTCCATGAAACCACATTTCTGTTAGGCATGTCATCAAATATTTCGCATGCAAATTTCTCTTTCCCACACATAGCATACATAACCACAAGAGAATTCCCCGCAGAATCATCAGACTCGAGCCCGCATTGAAGCACATATGCATGGATACACATACCTTGTTTCCAAAATCCTAAATCTGCACATGCTTGACGCACACTGGGCATGGTAATTGAAGTAGGTATCAAACCCACTAGTTGCATTTGACTAAAGAGAGCCAAAGCCTCGCGGGCATGTACATTTTGGGCGTATCCAACAATCATTTATTTCCACGAAACCACCTCTCTTGTTGGAGAGATGCTGACTGTGAACATGCCAGGAGCACGCTTATTGTGGTTATTTCATCTGGTTCCACATCTTCTAATTGCATTTGATTAAAAAGGGAGATTGCCTCATTGACATAGCCATATTGGGCATATCCAACAATTATTGCATTCCAAGAAACCACATTTGCTTCAAGCATTTCATCAGATAGAGTGCGCACATCTTCTATCTGATCATTACGGATATATGTTGCGATCATTGTAGTCCAGGAAACTACATCCTATTCTGGCATTATGTCAAAGAGATGCCTTGCCTCTTTTATTCTACCACACTGTTCATATTTTGTAATCATTTGGGTCCATGCGGCCACATTTCTTTCAGGCATTTACTCAAACTAATTGCATGCATCCTCCAATCTTCCTTTCTGAGCATACGCCAAAATCACTGAATTCCACATGATCAAATTCCGCTTACGCATTTTCCTAAATAATTCACTTGCTTCCTCTACTCTACCATCAACGATATAACCTGATATTGAAATCCAACTATAGAAAAAATTATAGTCATTTCATGTGATGAAATGAAAATGGGCAATACATTGAAGCCGATTCTGAGTCATAACCTCCCTGGGGCAGAAAACCGTTGGCGATTTCATTTACAAGACACGAACGTGTAAGTTTGATCCTGATTTGAATATCTCATTTTTCTAAATGTTTTTCTTTCTTTTTACCTCGGCCCTCCTATTAGGGAGTGAGGCCTAGTCCTGCTCTAATACCATGTTGTTGTTATTCATGTAAGATATGATTGATATTTTATTACAATGATGAGTGTTCTATATATAGGGAACATAAGGTGACCTCCATAAAAAGATGCATCCCTTGAATAATCAATAACTATTTATTATTATCATTTACTTATTATATACTATATTTAATAATCAATAATAATTATAATAATAATTATTATCTTTAGAGAATATCTTCTTGATGTTGTCCAAACATCAACACTTCTTTGGGTACTCTCCTTCTGCAAGGACCTTCTAGCTGCAATGAGATTGTATGAATGAAATACTTTCTAGTAATAATTGAAGGTTGAAGCTGTCAAATTTGAGAAGAGTTCTCACTTATTTACAAACTTTAATAGGCCAAACTTTCAATAAAAATAAAGTAAAAGTAGTTTTGATATTACGACAATCATCTTGGTGCATAAAAGTGTTTTCCCCAGGCCCAAACCCTCTTGTGGCTCATGTCACTTACTAATTTATTGTTAGATTAATATTCACTTTCCCTATCACTCATTTACACAAGTGAATATGAAATTATCCATTTAAAAATTATAACTATTAAATTTTACTCACCCAATTCCCACAATTCTTACTTTTACTCCTATGTGTTCCCTTATCTTCTAGTGATTTCTTATTTTAGTCGTATATGAATTGTTACTTGTCTTATTCATTTAATAGTTCACTTTACTAGCTATCTTTTGTATCTCACAATCCAAATTGAGTTTGAATTCTACATCCTACTTCTTCTCCATAATTTATATGTGCTCTTAAAATTGATTTTTACCAATTAAAAATGAGTTTAATTTAATTTCATGTACACTCTTTAACTATATTTCTTAGTATTTACGTTTCAATTATATCTTCATCACATTATGAATACTAATTATCTATGTACATTTATTTTAAGCTAATATTTTGATTACTCTTTTGTAATATAAAGTATAATAGAAGATTATTTTCTCCTAAGATGAAATGTGTATTTAACTATTATGTTTAGACAATTTTCAATTTAATTTTTCAATTCACTAACAGTTTACAATTTTTAATAATACCAAAAGGGTGCCATATATCTCATGCCCTTCAACATTTATCTTACTTTATTTCCAAGGGTGCCATGATTGCATGCTCTTCAAGTAAAGTTTTTGAGAATGATTGGCTTCATGTTCTTGATCGTAATGATCTTGAGAAAACACCTCAATGTGTATTTATTCAAGGGAAGTGTTTGGGTTATTAGGAGGTGGAGAATTTATCCTAAAACGTGGTTTCCATGGTCTCCTATATGATGAAATTTCACCTGATTTTTTCTTCAGATCTACAATATCATTGGACAGTTTTTTAATAAGTCTATGAAGACTATCCATGTCGACAACTTGTTATCTTTTTTATCTTCTATGGTTTCGACTACATTTTGTTTCCTAATAAGTGGGAAAGTTATTTTTTCCTTAGTTGGTTCTTTTCCTACAATACTCATCATTTATTTTTTCACATTTAATGTTTCCACTAATGTTTCTCATATTTTATTCATTAATGTCAAGAATATATGATTAAAATCTTAATTTTATCCTTGTTAGTCATTTTAATTCTCGACAATTCTAAGACCAATGTTGTTGGGGTCTTATCCTCACCAAATTTTTTCATGAATGTAGTTTCAAAATCATTCCAATTTCTAATTGTACCTTGTGGAAGCATAAAGTAGCACGTGGAAGATTTTTGTTCAAAAGTGTATGGAAATAACCGACATACAACATCTTCATGTTGCACTCCCATTGAATTCATTGCTAGCATGAATTTACTAACATGATATTCAATACATTCCATATTATCATGATCAAATTTAGGGAGGAATTGTTCAGGATGTTTGAGAAGATCATGAGAAGGACCAGGAACTACAAAAGATCTTGGGGAAATCCACGGTCTTCTTGGTACTCTATCCATTCTTCTACCTTGAGGTTGTCTTGGAATTTCCTAAGGGGACTATTTAGGACTTCCTTGTGGAGAAGGTGGTTGAGATCTGATAGGAGTGTGAGGAAAAATCTTCGGTGGAGATGGGGGCTTACCTGAACTGAATTTTGATTGAAAAAAAATAAATGAATCTCTAAGCTATTTTGATCCCCTTAAGATGTTGGAGACTTGTGCTAAAGGACTACGTTCATATATGAAAGTAATATCACTTTATTTGACATTCCTTGACGGTCTTCCTTTTATAGGGATCGTAAATTCAATAGGAGGTTGACCAATTTCTTTACTATGTTCTCTATTTACAACCATGGATAACTGTAGTTGTCGATTGATTATGGGGATTTCCTCAGAAATAGTAGAATATACAAGCTCAACCTAATATGAAGAAACAAGTTTATAATGGGATTCTACCTCTTGTAGATTTCAATAAATTCAGGTGAATTGGACACCAGATTTTGTTTAAGAGATGAAATCCCATTGGTAGATTTAGGGATCCTCCTAGGAGATCATTTGGTATGAAAATAATATTATGGCTTGACATCGAGAGATGATCTACCAACCTTGAATGTCACTCAAACCTCCTTCTAGCACCAATTATTGCCAGGCGAGAAAATTTCCTCCTGCAACATGGGATAACTACCTAATCGCAAGCCCCAATTAGACTTATTTTCATTTGGGATGGTATTTTCCAACCGATATGTGGGATCGATCTGCCACTCAAGATATTTGATCTTTGGAAAATAGACTTAATTGTTTAAGATATGATCTAACTTAACCTTGGTTTGCAAAAAATAAAACTAATCCACTAATCCTATTTCAATTGAGAGCAAATGCTAATTAAAAATGTAGATAGGAATAATTGATTCTCTAGACTTAGAAGAAATTCATTGTCCCAAAGAATCTTTAAGCACAATAACTATTGTTACTAGAAATAGATAAAAACAATTATATCTACACTATATTGATAGTCTAAGAAGAGTTTAAGTATTTTTTTAAAGCAAAGGAATGAGAAACAATAGCCTCCTAGACCAACTTCAAAATGATAATTGTTCATCTACAATATGAAATAAATAAATATATATAAATCCCTCTCTTGATGACTAACAACTTAATAATTAAGCAGGAACATCAAATAAAAGAAGAGAATGATAATTTATAAGCTTCTAGAAGAAATTTCCAAAGAAAATCAATTGTAAGGATACATACAAGGATTATCATTAATCATAAAAATAATCTTAAGGAAAACTAATGTATCTCCTATTTGATATACAATCGATTGACAATTTCACAGAATATGGAAATAATTCACATGAAAGTCAAAGCAAAGACATTTGCAAAGAATTAACATAAATATAATTATCACAAATTCGCATTACTCATAAATGAACTCATCAATTGATAAGGTCTTGAAATTTTAATTCAAACTGATAAAAATATATGTCTTAGTGTTCAATTTCCAACCCTATATCCAAATGTCAAATTACAATAAATAGCAATTAAGATCCTGAAATTCAGGACAATTTCTTCTTTTTCTTCAATTGACTTCTACATGTGTCAACTTAATTCAATCATTGATATCAAAGAGAGATATTTTCCTTTCTAATTGTATTTTCCCTATTTACCTTTCTCTCTTTCTCTTGAATCTTTGCTTTTCATTGAGTGAATTTTTCCATCGGTGAAATTAAATGTGGATGAGGAATCTCTACTTTCAACTTACACCGATAAAGCTTCTTAGCAATTTCGTCATGTTCTCATTTAATCTTTGAGAGGAAAGTATCAATGGACTTTAGGAATTCTACTAGTTTGGTGATGAACTCCTTAAAAGCTTCCACATTCCAGAAATTGAGTTGTGTGATCCCATATGTTCGTGACCTTTTTTGTTGGTTCACATATGCAAGACAATTTGATAGGGGTAACAAGAAATTGAACATGAGGCATGTCATGATTTTCAATGATATATAGAGCTAAATCCCATAGATATAATCAATTATTGTTGGTTTCCTTGACCAAATCACGTGAAAAAATGCAATGAGTATACGAAAATCAATTGAATCGTGTACTTGGATTTTTTCTTCCTTAGTCATCTTAGAGAAATATTTTGGCATATTGATACCCTTTGTTTCCTATGCTTTTAATTTATCAAAGTATTTCCGAGAATCTCTTTGTTTCTTAGACTGTGTTTGAGACTATGTAGTGAATTCTAACAGCTGGTCATGTTGTCCTTTGATTTCACTTAAATTAGTATAGAATAGCTCCTAAAGAGAAGCTAATATATCATTTATATCCATTTCTTTTGTCTTCATTAACTCTGAATTATTTTGTTTGATTTTCAATTCATTTATTTGAGCTACTAGAATATCAACTTTCTCTTCATGATTCTTATTTATTAATTTATTATCTTCTTGGAGAACAATTATTTTATTAGCATGTTCTATCTTGATATAACCTATTTAAACTTTGAGTTTTTCAATGGTATCAGTAGATACCTTGCTTTCTTTTGTGAGATGATCAATCTGAGCTTGATGTTATTTAGACATGGTAGTCTCTCGGGAACTCAATTGTTCCTGCAATTCCAACACCTATTTATTTTCTTTCCTTAATTGAGAAATAATCCTACTTACTCACCATTTATTTTCATAAGGAAATGCCCCTAAGGAATCAACAATGTCTTCTACAAACTCCTCTTAATTGATATGTGCAACATTCCAAACTTTCACTAATTTGTGTGTATCTTCTTGGTAATTCAGGTCCTTTGGAAAATGATATCAAATGGGCCATCCTTATGATTGTAAGCTTTAACATTCTTAATAAGGCAACACCTATTTATTTTCTTTCCTTAATTGAGAAATAATCCTACTTACTCACCATTTATTTTCATAAGGAAATGCCCCTAAAGAATCAACAATGTCTTCTACAAACTCCTCTTAATTGATATGTGCAACATTCCAAACTTTCACTAATTTGTGTGTATCTTCTTGGTAATTCAGGCCCTTTGGAAAATGATATCAAATGGGCCATCCTTATGATTGTAAGCTTTAACATTCTTAATAAGTCCCATGGGGTCATGTCTTTTAAAATTATTCCATGACAACCAAATTCCTTCCATTTGTTTTACTTATTTCAGAGCATGTTTATCATTCAACAAAGAATAAATTCCCAATGAAATTGGGAAAGATGGCCATTTCTTTCTCTGAATTTTTGACAGAGAGGAAACAATACCGATACCAACAGTTTGATATGCAATTTCTCTGAACACCAATCTGTCTGGAACATATATTGGAAAAATATGAGGTGCTCCTTCGCGTTCAAATATCCTTATGTATGAAAATTATTCATCATCAAACCCTATCATTGATTTCTTCAATAGAATTTATATCTTGTTAGGTGAACCTGGGGGCTGGTTGATTTTTCAAAATCATGTGTGAAGGGACCGTGAAGCGATTACGGATTTCATAAAATAAATTTCTACAGCCACAATTTAGAACACTGTATGTGAATAGACTCTTCAGAAGGGGACGAATTCCAATCCAATAAAGGAAATGGGGTGGCTGTACAAATAACATCTATCAAATATCCTGACATACAAAACCGAGGGAAATACCCCGGTGGTGCGTCTTGTGATTTCTTCACCTATAGTTTGATATTCGTAGAGAGGATGTGATCCCAATTAAAAATTTATCCTTTTAGAACCTCGTGTATGAGGGGAACCCAACCCAATTTAAACTTTAAAATGTCTTTTTCACCATACAAGCAATAGATAATGATGGCTACTAGCATGAGAGGATTATTTAATATTTGAATATGGTATATATTTTCTGAAATAATTTTAAAAGTGTTGGAATCATACCACCATTCCCTCATCAAATCACCCATTTTCATTTCTTCCTTTTCAACCTCCTTTCAATGAAACCATTAATAAAATTATCATCCAAATAGACTTTGGGTGGCCTTAATTTATGCATATTGGAGATATGTTTTGGTCTAAATGACCCAACAAATTTTCGAGAAGAATTCACAATAGAGTAAGTTGAGATATTGGTATGAGAGATGATCCACCGTACCATGACATAGTAAGGAAGACCCAACAAATTTTCGAGAAGAATTCACAATAGAGTAAGTAGAGATATTGGTATGAGAGATGATCCACCGTACCATGACATAGTAAGGAAGAGTCATTGGTTTGGTAGCTATATTGTGCAGGAAGGACTTCTTGATATCGTCCAAGTCATCAATGTTAGACTCATACTCTTCTATAAAGTTTCCATCTTCAGTGAATTTGTAAATATCACTACATTCCATGTTGTTTTGTGCTCCCACTTTGAAAGAAGTATCTGAGAAGAATGATGAATTCGGGTTCTTTTCAATCTCTTCCTCCTAAACCTTTTGTTTTTTATCTTTACCCTTCCTGGTCATTCTATCATCGAGAGTTCCTCTAGAAACAAATTCAAGGTGAGATTTGAATAAAAATAAACTTTGTTTTACTAATTTCAACAATGATATAAAAAAAGAGACTATCCGAAAGAAAAAAATAGGAAGAACTTTGTGACTTCAAAATCCCAAATTTATGGAATTTATCTTACTTATCAAAGTCAAAAACACTGTGAGAAATGATAACAGAGTGGACGGTAGAATTATGTGTAAATTCATGTTGTTTATTTGATCTTAATTCATCTCTCATTGCTCAGTAAATTTGTTTAATTCACATTAAAAACAATATTGAGAGTTATTAAATGGAGAAACGATAATTTGGTTTCTTGGAAATGTGAGGCAACATTCGTAACTGGGCACTAACTCACGGAGAGTTTATATATATTTGAACTTTTAAAACACAACAACATGACTTGGGTCAGTGTTATTATGTTAAGCATTTTTATTATTGGACATAACCCTTTTGATTAACTGCACCACTGTAGAACTAAGAGACTAGGCTTCTTATTCAAACATAACGCAATGCGCGAGGAATCTTGGCTCAGTCTACCGGCTCACCGACTCACTGGCTCATTGGGACATCGGGACACTAGGAGACCAAAAAATTATATAAAACTTTGAAACGAAAATAAAACCTAACCCGATCACCAGTTCACCAGTGCACCAGACCATCGGGAATCGGGGAAGTTAATGTAAAGTATTGAAAAGAAGACCATCCCAACCACTCGATTATCGATCCACTGAGACATCGGGAAACTACAAAAATGAAAATTTATTTTTTGATTGTTCTTGATACAAAGGGTTTTATCAAAAGGTTTAAATTGGACCAAGGATATATCAAACAAGATACCAAACAACCAACAACAAAAGGAATCAAATCATAAAAACCCAAAAAATTGTAAGGGACCCATTATTTATTTATTCAAGAATTTAAAAATAATGGGGGGTTGTTGTATGGGTCACAACATGATGTAAATAATAACCTATGACTACATTACATATTATTGTTTATACATTATTACATTAGTGGTAATATATCCTATGTATATTACACTTTAGAGAAATTTTTCTCAAAGTGTAATGCATCTCGAGGATCATCAATGTTGACAAATTTGTCGAAATTAAACTAGTAGGCTTCATTATGCTATGCTTTGGTAAAATAAAAAATTCCTTTATGATAAATAATTACTTAAATATGTTCCCCTCTCAAAGATCTTTCTAATCGTTGTAAGTTTTCTCATATTGGAATTCAAGTTACCTTTCACGACATTTAGATGTTAGCTACAACATATTGGGTTCTTGTACTTGTTCTACTACAAAATTAAGGTTCTGGAGTGAACTAAAATGAAATTTTCCCACTCATGGGAGAAAATAAAAAAAGAATTAGTAAACACTTCATATCCAAAAATTTTATTTGTGAATAGCGGTTTTAACAATCCATAGTGATTATTGAACAACTTTGTCAATTTCTTGCACTTCCTTGGAACTCCCTTATATATTCTCATGTGTTTATACATGAATCCATAATGGGTCCTTATATTATATCAATTTGGGTCATTGACCATCTCTGATTTGAAGATAAATATGCAAAAGTGTCTAGATACGAATTTTTTGGAATTTTACTAGACCATATCAATCAGGATTTTTTAAATCAATGTGAACAATTTCTCAAAGTTCACTTTCATTCTTTTTATACTCTTATTGGAGTCCACTTTCTTTTTTTTATGTCATCCCCTAAGAATTATAGTCATAGATTATTCCTTATATATTGACTTTCTTAAAAATGAGTATATATATATATATATATATA
>ML804594.1:96289-123003 GCA_009831015.1 Picea engelmannii | reverse complement strand
TAGATGAAGATGGATCAATGAGTTGTCATTGATATGATGAAGATGGATCAATGAGTTGTCATTGATACATGATGAAGATGGATTGATGTGGTTTCATTGGTATATGATGCATTGTTGGAAAAATGTATAGATGACTCATTATTATCTTATCATGATTGATAAGGTGCAAAAATGGATCAACTCCAAAGTGGTCCCCTTATGGTGAAAGCCCTCACGGGAAGACGCTTTGTGGATTGAGTTATCCTAGAAGAATGGTTGGAGGACCCATGCTCTCACTTTTTTCTTATCATGATTGATAAGGTGCACAAATGGATGAACTCCAAAGTGGTCCCCTTATGGTGAAATCCCTCAAGGGAGGACGCTTTACAAATTGAGTTATCCTAGAAGAATGGTTGGAGGACCCATGTCTGTATGTGGAATAATGAGATGAAGATCAAGGAAATTATTGGTGAAACTATCCTAGATGGATAGTTCTTGTCATGCCATTTCCGGTGGTATGTGGAATGCCACATAACTCCTCATGGTTTGAGATTTATGGCCTTACGAAGATGAAGGACCCCCACATGAAGGATTGAAGCCCCCAAGGTCAAAGAAGTCAAAGTGACCTAAAAGAAGAAATCATTATTTAAATAATAAAGTAAAGTGACAAAGTCAAGGTGGATTATTTAAATAATAAAGAGAAGTGACAAAATCAAGAAATGATAAAGAAAGGTGACAAAATCAAGAAGGAATATTTAAATGATAAAGTATTAAAGAACTTTCTATTTATGGAAAGTGGTTAACCCTAAAATAAGGAAAATAGGTTAAGTGACCTAGAAATGGGTTAAGTGACCTAAAAATAGGTTAAGTGACCTAGAGGATGAAAGTATAAATAAGATAGCAATGGTCTCTTGTAGATCATCCTTTTTGTGGATCAATGGAGAGCTTCTTGTGAGAATATCTTTTGGAGTATTGATGGACAGCTTCTTGTGAGAGCTTCTTGAGCATTTTTGGTGTGGAACACTTGAGCATATTGAAGATATATAGGTGACTGAGGTAACCAAAGGATATATAAGCCTAATTTCTGATGGAAGTTGAAGAAAAGAGGGTTGGAATTCAAGGGAGGATAAATTATTTTCATGATGCTTTCTAAGGTATGTTATTTACAGGTCACCTCACCATTTTCGCAATAACATTTTTTTATATAATGATTCAGACCATGAGATTGATATACCATTGAGGAAACATATCTGAGTATCTGTGGTAAAAAATTCAGCTTGTGAGTCGTTGTATCTTTGGAGATACACTTCTTGGAAAATAGGGTTTGTGGCTAGTCCGAAAACTAGTCTAAAACAGGTGTTTCGGGTTAAAACGTCATAACTTCTTTATAACAGATCCAAATTTAGTGAGACCAATTGTGTTGGTTATATTACAATTGGTAGTATTCTTTGTAATAGTTTCAGATATATTCAACAAATATTACATTTGAGGCACGCTCTACAAGGTCACTCTCTAGAATAAGCCAGAATTCAACAAGGTATGCCACTTTTTCTATAAATCCTTTTCTGGGAGGTTCCAAGTAGAGAAACCTAGAGGAATTGCCTAAACCAAACTGAAGAACATTGTATATCATTTTCAGATCTTTACTCATTACAAGTACAAAGTAATGATTATTTCAAGTTAGGGTTGTTGACTAATCCAAAATTAGTCATGGTTGAGACAAGCAGTTGATGAGTTGGCACATACATGAGGTGTACAGTTGATGATGATGGTACATATTGATGATTCAATATTTATGAGTAGTTGACACATTATTTCTATATACTTGGTACATTGTTGGATGCACTTGTTTACATGTTGATTACAGGTTGTTTGGAAAAGGTTGGTGCATGGTTGATGCACTTGTTTATGGTACAAATTGATATATGTTGAGGATTGTTGACTCATCTCAGTTAGTGTTGAGCGTGTAATATGAGTCTTTCATTATAGAACTGGTTCTCTTGTAGAGTTGTACTCTATTCAGTTGTTGCTGAAAAACCCCAAGGACTGTAGTCCGTAATAAAAAGAAAATTGTACATACATCTTGTGTTCTTTGTGTTCCTTGTGGTGATGACTTGTTGATGATATATTGTTGATATGTGTTGACATTTAACTGGTTATAAATGACAGCAATGAGTAATGAGTTAATGGTGATTGTTAACTAAGGAGTTTTGGGAAAATGAGCCCTACGTTGTTCACCCCCCCCTCTCAGTGTAGTCAGTGTGTCCAACAATTGTGGCCTGAATGGATTATACATAACCTTTTACCTCCTCTATTGTGCTTCAACATCAGATTCATGGATTCTCTTCTCAACTATTCAAGAATAAAAATACCCAAAAGAAAGGAACCCATTCTCTTTCTAGTGGTCCAATTTTTAACACAACATGATAGTCGTCTAGGGTCAGGGTTAGGGTTAGGGTTTTTGCATGCCTCAAACCTTAAATAGTGTTAGGTTTTTGGACCCTATAGAATATTATTAAAAATACACACTTGACTATCCCCACATATGTCACTAATGGGAACTTATGCGGCATCCACATGGTACCATTGTGGCCAACTGGGTAGATCCACTTGCCGGAGGCATAACTTCCGCATACGAACTATGATTGAGGTGATTTTTAGTCATGGGAACGATTTTAGTGTTAAGAATAGTGTTGATGTGATAGAATCTAAGATCCCAAAGTTTTGACACTTAAAAGTGTCATTTGATGCCTCAAATCAGCTATGGAACTTTTAAACTCCAAATCAGCAGATTGGGACCCACCCCTAAAATGGGCCTTGCAAGCCAATTCTTCCAATTTTCCCACCTAAAATGTACCAAAGTAGATGAAATATTATATAATGATCCATTATGAATCAATAAAATTTCCTCTCCCTTTATCAATTCTTAATCCTCAAAGCACCCCTAAAAGAGAGTCATCTTGGTCGTGGATTTGTTTTTCTTTGAATATTTGTGAGGTTTGTTTGTAGCAGAAGTGTGATATTTGATATTTATTTTAACATATGATATAGGATTCCTAACATATAGAAATTGTACTTCTTCCCTTACCATTTGAATTCCATAAAGTGTTCAGGGATTTTTGTGGCATACATGCCCAATTGCATCAACCACTGTGCTCTTAATACCATGTTCATCCCATTGAGTGGTAGCTTGTAATATCTAGTTTGTAGTTCCAAGATTTTTATATGTACATGAATTTTATAACACCTTCCTATTCCTTTGAATTTTTTACCATTGGTCATTATAACAATGATATCCTTCACTGGGTATACAAAAAACTTTATTTTTTTTATGAGATTAATATCCATGAAATTGTGTGTACTTCTAGAGTCGACTAAGATTGTGACATTTTTATTGTTTATGCTTCAATTAATTTTAAGGGTACCTTATTCCATTCTTCCTATAATTTCCGCAAGCGATATCCTGGTTTTTTCATCCCTAATGGTGTAGCTATTACCATTGTTCCTTAGATAAGGTGGAGTATATATTGTTATAAATAGTTCTTCTTCTTCCTTTTAGTTCATTATGGACCCTTTATTATTCTTCCTTAAAATAATTAGGGGAATTTTGAGGTAAAAAATGAGCTTCAAAACAAAAAATGTACTATCAAAATAAACTTTAAAAGAACCGATAGGATTCAACATTATGGTGTCAACCATAAAGGTAATTTGTTTTGGAGGGAAACAAAGGAAATTACTTTTTTTTAATTATATTTTTGACTTATATCCTTATAGGTTTACTCAAATCTCAAATGTAGGTAGTTGTTGGATGCATAATTAAATTCCACATTCAATGAGTACCCACTCTACATGTTTTTGATAGACCCAAAATGAGATAAACTGGAAATACATGAAAATAAACATGTTGTTTTCATGTATTTCCAATTTATCTCATTGTTGGCATCTCAAAAGAATGCAAAGTGGGTACTTGTTGGATGAGGAATTTAATTTTACATCCAATGACTACCTAAACTTGATATTTGTGTAAACTTATAAGGAGACAAGTTAAAAATACGATTAAAAAAATAGTCTCATCTCTTTGCCTTTGAAAATTCATAACTCTTATTTTATTCTTTTAACTATTATTTTATTATTTTCCTTAGGAGGCCCATTTTAGACCTCAAATTTCCCCTAATATCTACTTGATTCATGTGGTTGTTTCTATTGACACCATCAATGAGTTTTCACCATTATTAGAATGGTGAAAACCTTTTCTTCCTTCTCATTTATAATTTTTCAATGATATAAGTGATTGGATTCATATATATGATGTGAAGCCAAATTCTTACCATATCCATGAAAATAATTTTTTTTCTTCATTAGAGTCATTGATGGAGGTGTCTAATTATATTTCAACTTCATATTTATATGATATTTTATTGTTGTATTTGTGCTTTGATGACCATTTGTCTCCACAATATCTACATTTTTCCTACCTACATCATTAGGTCTAAATTGTATTTCTATTCTCTTAGATTTGGTGATGATATTTCAAAATTTTAGTATCTATGGTCTTGGGTGGCTTCCATATTGAATAAATCTTGTCAAATTTTTGGAATGATCTTTCCAATTTAGATTTTGTAGCTTTTTCCTTATGCCTGGCCATTTCCATGGATGTAATATTATGCATTTGTAATCCATTTTGGATGTGTGGCTTTAGTTTTCTCGCATAGGATTGGATTAGTTGTTCTTTTGATAACTCGAGTACTCATGTAGCTAGTTTTTCCCATTTATGAATGAATTTATCCATGTAACGTTTTTGTTGAAGTTTGTATATTTTTTCAAAAACGTCATCCTTGGAGATACCTTGGAACCTTTTAAATAAATAGTTCTTGAATATATATGAGACATATGAATTAGTTGACTTCTTCTACAACATGTACAAATTATACATGTTTCCCTCAATATTCATGGAGGTGTGTTTGATTCTTTCATCATCATTTTTGTATTATGTATGTCAAATTATTATTGTACTTTGTTAAGCTAGGCCACACTTTTGTTTCCATTCCCATTGAACTTTGATAACTCTAGTTTTACCCTTATCAGGTACCTAAATATTTACAGACTTATGTAGAACAACAATAAGTTCATGACCTCTTGTGGACATGCTTAGTTGCAGATTATTTGTATTTGGTGAAATTTTTTGAATATTAACTATATTCAAAGACTTAATGTTGGGAAAAAAACCCTTTGAGAAGTGCCTTTAGTTCCATTATTTATTTGGTGTGTTCTTTCATCTCTTCCTTTAGTGATTCCTTGATTATTTCGGTTGGCTTCTCTATCATGTTTGTTGATTATTTAATTCCATACATTGGATTATCATGGTTCTGGAAACAATTCTCCTTGATTTTTTCTTAGTCCTCGATGACTTGTTTGTATTAAGCATTTACCTATTTGTGTTTTTTCTCAAGCTTTTCCAACCCATAATTAATTTCCGTGTTGCCTAACATTTTCCTAGTTATTGGAGAATAACTCTTGTGATCAACTTTGATTGACTTTGGTCACTGTTGTATGATCTCATAATTTCCATGAAATATGCATAACTATATGGATCTTAATTTTCTAGTACAAATGGCTATGATGTTTTTTGTATAGGATAATATAGTGGATAATATGCAGCTTGTATTGTCACGAAAATGAAAGGGTACAAATGGGTGGTGGTTGTATAGAAGTGTAATGATGGTGAAGTCATAGTTGTACAGATGGGTCACTGTAAGATCCCCTCTGTTACAAAATAAAAGTATGTGAGTGCAGTAAGACTTTTGTTTTTTAAACAACATTGAACAAGTGATACACGATGTTAACATAATCCAGTAATACATACACTTTCTAAATTATCTCATATCAATACACAATAAGAATTAGATACAACATCCATGTATTTTAGAGATCTGCCAAATTACATGATATAACATACAATGTCTACCCACCCAACCTATCCTACAAGGTTAGGAACTCCAAGACACATAATCAATTCTCAAGTCCAGGATTCATCTAATTGATTTTGACCATTTAAGGTCTCAAGACTGGAGACTGTTCTGAGGAACAAAGAAGTATATAATTTCCATAACTTCAAACTATTTCGAAGTTCAACTAATTACCAACATTCTTAACTACAATTTCTTCAAGGAACACAAAAAATATGATAATGTGGTCACTACCTACATAACACATTTGTATGCTATTGCAATAATTCAATATCTTACAATTTAAAAAATAGGAGAGAAATTCAATAACATCATGACATAAGCTTTAATAGTAATAACCAGAAACCCTTAAGTAGGTAATCTATCAATAATGACATTTTCAAACTTCACTCATGTTTTCTTGGAAATAAGTATGAAAACACTCCATGGTACAACTGAATAGGTAGATATGTACTGTAAATATCTCATCCCAGAGAAGATACTGTAAGTTGGCTTGAAATTTATGAACTAAAGATACTATGATGATGTAAAACTACGTATGTGTGTTTTCTGTTTCTGAGAAAGAGTTTAAAGATTCAGTTTTAAGTTCCTAAGTTTCTCTTCGGGGAGTCACAGTTCCAAGTATGCACAGTGCCAAAGCAAGAGGTATGCAGACGGTCCCTTTGAAAGTCCCAAGATCATGATAAAAAAAATGCAAGGTGTTCATAGAGTCCAATCAAGGGTGCAAAAGCCTTGATACTCGAAAGATCGAAAACTCAAGAGAGACAGTACATAACTACACAGAGTAAGAGCAAGAAGTGCACGGGAAACCATTGAAGTCCAGAGCTCAGGAGGGAAGCACAAGTGAGTGTTTGAGTTCACTTCAACAAGTGGCGAAGCTCAGGAGGTAAAACACATGCAGATTTCCAAGTGGGAACATCAGGAGTGTGAAATCCTTTTAATAAGAATTAATGGACGAGATATGATCATGAGAAGTCGAAATCCCCACAACCATCTGATCATACTAGAGTAGTGCACTTGTTAATACCTGATTCCTTCAGACATCGTGACTTCAGTGTTTGGAATAGATAACGATGTTGGGATGTGCATACCCCCGAAGTTCTGAAGTCCGTAATTAATCCCAATTGTAGATCGTTGGATAAAAGTAGGTCGTAGATATCTGACTTATTCTAGATTCGACACTCCATATAGCTTGATACATAACTACTAAGGGTTAAGAAAACCTTGAAGTTCTAAAGTTCTGAGTGAAGGACAGTTGTAGATCTAGTGATCGAACAAGAGGCGTTAGATCTATGAGCTTGTGTCCTTCGAAGGTTCGGTAATTCGTCACTTTGGTAAGTTTTAGTCGATGTAGTTAAAGGATAATAAACCTCGAAGCTCTGAAGTCCTGGAGTAAAGGAAAAACGTATATCTATCGATTGATCAAGGACCGTTAGATATATGAGCCTTCACCCTTCGGTGGTTCGATAGTTCGACACTACAAAGAAATTAAGTCGTTGTTGCAAAAATTTGAGGAACTCTCGGAGTCCTGAATTTCAGAGTGGACATCAACCATTGATTAAAAGAGAGTGTAATCCAATAGCTCCTGAGCCCTTCAGTAGTTCGACGATCTAGGTGAAATATTTTTAAGTTGAGGATGCAGAGAAAACCCTGAAGCCCAAAATTCCAGAGTAGATCTCCACCGAATATTCTCATGTGAGGATAATCCCTTCCAGCCATCCGATTAAGTTCATAATCATTGACAAAAGAAAGTGTAAGGGTAGGGTAAACCTACATCTATCGATCAACCTCACTTTATGAACTAGTTTTGTTGGTAGCACTCTGGGTAAAAAGGAGTGTTAAAGTTAAAGAATCCTCCAGAGCGAAGGAGTCTCGGAGCTCTGAATAGCACCTTTTGGGGCCAATGCAAGGTTCTATCCTGTGGTCACATGCATAATTGTTAAGATAAAAAGGATAATGCATTACAGGTTTTAATGAAACAAGTCAACTCCAGAATAGAAGAAGAAGGACAACGAACCACTGAGTTCTAATCTCTTAGATTCACAACGTGACAACGGTTCTACGAATTTTTCCCAAAAACTAGAAGTTTACAACAACAGGTCAAGGTTATGGTATGCCTTTTACCTATCCATCAATACCGTTAGATTCAAATTATAAAAAATTCAAACATGCATCCCACGATCCCGAAAATTCAGATTTATAATACAAATTATACAAAGATTACACGCTACTAATATTTCGAAATTATAAACAAATTCAACAGAGAATACACGATATAAATTCAGATTTAAACAAAATTCAATAGAGGTCCATAATACAAATGAAATTGAATTGACATAAAATTCAACAGAGAATCTACGAATATAAATTATGACTTAATTCCTTAGTTTACTAGAGAACAATACACTATGAATTTCTTTTGATATCTCAACAAAAAAAACTATGATCATGTGAACTTCAAATATGTATGAAAATAAAAATTTTAAACATAGGCCATACACAATAAAAATTTGAGTTTTACAATGAGGATCAAGCCACTCAAATTTAGAGTTCGGAAAATGCCCAAAATTACAGCAAAATTGGAAAATTGTAAACACCGTAAATATTATTTGTTTGGAAACAATTGTAACAAATTGGCATTCATACTTTCTAGAGACTCTACAATGGCCATACCAAATCTAACATACTAATATACACATACTAGAAATAAATGAAGAATATAAAAATATCGGGACCAATGAAGGTTGTGAAATGAATATGCCCTTCAAGTCTGGCACTCCTCTGTTCTCTTCCTTTCTAATCAACGAAACTTCATTGGTACCTCCCAACCAATGATAGGGGTAATATTGTTCCCCCTTATTTCCCTGAGCTACAAAGGGGCCACACATAAGAAACCAACAACAATAGCTCCAAGACTTGCCTTGCAAGGAAGAACTTACACTTTTTTTATAAGCTTGGTATCCCAACTCTCACAAGTAAAAAAAAATCCATTAAAAATTTGGCAGCATAGCAATGCTCAGAAGGTCATATCCCTTTCCCTTCTACATCATTTGTTTTATAGAAATTTATTCACTGACACATGTCCTCATGCAAAAATAATTAACTTTTTAGTTTAAATCAATTATGATTATTCACCCACACAGTTGTCATACTCTACCCAGTTGCACAAGTAATTACCAAATTTTATTTTATTTAAAAAGACAAATTCCCTTACAATTCCCAATGTGTTCCTATTTTCTCTCTTAGTTGTCCCATTGTTCCACAATTTCTCATTAAAGAGTGTCTCATAACTAGATCTTAGTTAGAGTTGTATTAGGAGTCTTCTTCTAGTTAGACTAGTGGTAGGTTGACTTAAGATTTTATTCTATGTACACCCAACCTCTCAAGTTACTATTTATTTCTATTTTAAAATCTTTTCTTATTAATTTCATGCACACATGTGCATTTTATCCAATCTTTTAGATTTTACTCACCTTTTCCTAGAATTTGATTTATCTCAATTCTTTTAATATTTTAATTAGTCCCCAAATTAAACTTAGAATCAGGCTTAGACTCTTGTTAGGATTTTCAATTAATAATATATTGTTTGATTAATTACTTAATCCAACAAAGTCTAATCATTTCATTATTTTCTAGGACACCTAGATTTATTGACTCAAGTTCAGTTACGTGACGTGCCCTTCAAGACACACCTCCATGCTCCAAGGGTGCCACTTGCCTTGGACTTGTTTTGGAATTTTTTCTGACCCTTCGAGTCAACACTCCACTCGGTCGACCTTGTGAGAGACTAAGGGCTTATAAGGAATAAAGACTCTTCCTTATTGCGTGCTCCTTAGAAATATTCATGAGTGACTGTCTTAGTCCTCCCTCACGAAATCGTGAGCCTTTCAAACTAGGTAATAGTTAACCTACCATTCAGACCATGACAAGAGTGCTAGTAGGCTGTGACGTGGATGCTACCACACCTCTCCCTCGAATGTCTATTTTTTGTGCATTGCCTCTCTACTCCTTATGTGATTCGGATTAGAAAGCATCATCAAGCTTGCATCCACTGATGGGATCAAAAGAGAATATCACAAGGAAATAGAAAACATATTGGTCAATCACTTACAAGGGATAGCCCAGGAACCCAACCAAGACAGAACTGAGGCCATACAAAGGATAACTTAGCACATCCCCAGGTTGGTCATCAAGGAACAAAATTTCAATCTAAGTAAACTCATTTCCAAGGAGGAAATTGACCAAGTGGTCTAGGAGATGCCCAATGGAAAGGCCCTAGGTCTAGATGGCTTCACAGTGGAATACTTTAAATCCTACTGGGAAGTGGTTAAACATGACATTTATGGGGTGGTGGAAGACTCCAGATGCTCGGCCTCCATCTTAAAAGCGTTAAATTCCACAATGATCACCCTTATCCAAAACAAAATGAAGCAAGGACCCGAGATCTCTACAGGCCTATAAATTTATGCAATGTAGTTTACAAGGTAATACCCAAATTCATATCCAATAGACTGAAACCTCTCCTACCAATAGTGATTTCATAGGAACAAGCGGGTTTTGTAGAAGGAAGACAAATAATGGATAACATCATTCATGCCCATGATATTATACACACGCTGAAAATCGAAAGGATAGGGGGGATGATAATCCAACTTGACCTGGCAAAGGCCTACAACAAAATTAGTTGGCACTATATGGCCAAGTCGATGGAAGCCTTTGGTTTCGAACAAAACTGGATCAACTGGATCGTCAATATAGTCTTAATGACAAGCTACTCACTTCTAATAAATGGAGCCCCAACAAAACCCTTCTGGCCTTCGAGAGGCATCAAACAAGGAGATCTGCTTTCCCCCTTCTTGTTCATTCTTATGATGGAAGGGATCAACAGAAGCATAAAAAGTGTAACTGTAGAAGGAGAAATAAAAGGCATCAAACCTTTCGAATATTGTCCAACCTCCACACACCAAATGTTCGTTGATGACACCCACGGTCAAGGAAGAAAAATGATTTAAAATAATCTTAGAATACTTTGGGGAAACCTTAGGGGCGGAGATCAACCACTCCAAATCCATGATCTTCTTCTTCAATAGTAATCCTGCAATTCAAAGAAACCTAGCCAGCATTCTGGGGTTTGAAAGAAAAACACTCCCAACGAAATACTTGGGAATCCCCCTGATGGACAGAGCATGCAAAATGAAAATGTGGGAAGGAGTGATCAACAAACTGCAGGAGAGGGTAAGAAAATGGACCTACAGATCCCTCAACCTGGTTGGGAGGCTTATCCTTACCAAAGAGATTCTACAAGCAATTTCGGTGTATATGATGTTAGTGTTTCCCGCTCCCAAAGGAATACTACAAAGGATAAGATCCATTCAAAGAGATTTCCTATGGCAAGGTGCTAAAAATAAAAAGAAATGGGCCTTGGTGGCCTGGGAGAAGGTTTGTAGACCAAAAGGAAAAGGAGTATTGGTCTTACAATATGCACAGGTAACCATCGAAGCCTACGGAGCAAAACGCTGGTGGAGATGGGTCAAGGACATTTCAGTACCATGGGAAAACCTCTGGAAGGCCAAGTATGCCTCGAACATCAATGATAAACATCAAATTCGATTCATGGGAACAAGGGATGGATCAACCATCTGGAATCTCTCCTGGCCCAACAAGAACTAGATCCATAAACACAGCTTCTGGGAAGTCAGAAATGGTAAAATAGCCAGATTCTGGGAGGGTGCGTGGTAGCAAGAACCTAGAATGGGAAATCCAGACAGGGAGGAGCTCCAAAAGGAAATGAAAGCGCAAGGCAAAACAAAAATACATCACTACTGGAAGAAAATAAATGGTAGCGACATATGGAGGATCTGGGGAAAAATCAATCCACAAAATAGAGATTGGATCACAACTCTAACGAAAGAAGTGGAGGAGGAACGAAGGAAAAGGAAAATTGCAGTCTCAGAGGAAGAGGACTAGTTAAGGTGGGGCAAGGAAAATGGTGGGTAATATTACTTAAAAGAAGCATGGAATTACATCGCGAACCAGGACCAAGAAGACCCGACGCAACAGTGGGGAAAGATTTTGGGCAGCCCCTAATGGACAAAAATCAAAATGTTCGAATGGTTATTTCTTCACAACTGAATTCTGACTTGGGAAAACCTTAAAAAAAGGGGATATATAGGTCCATATTGTTGCTACATCTTTCAAGCTAAGGAGGAAACAACCAATCACCTCCTTGATGAATGTAGTTACACAACAAAGATATGGGATTAGGAGACAAGCATCTATCGTCAGTCCAATAGGATATGAGGTAACATCAATGCAACCATCAACAATTGGAATGAGAGTTACAAAAAAAATGAAATGGTGAACCTCTTCTGGAATCTAATGTTGGGGATGAACCGCAAATGGACCCCCCCTCCGTTAGGGTTTCTCAAATTGAATTTTGACAGGGAGGAGAAAGGAAACCCAAGAGTGGTAGGAACATGAGGAGTGATCAGAGATAGTGGTGGTAACATCATCCAGCTGTATGCTAGGAGTATGGGAAACTCAACCAACAATGCAACAGAGTTTGGAGCCCTGGAGCTTGGCCTTGAAATCCTAAGATGCGAAAGGATGGCAAACACTATCATGGAAGGCGACTCCACCCTAGTCATCAACATGAAAAAGAGACTCCAAAATGGCACTAGAGTGGGAAAGGTTTAGTGACAATAGCGCCTGGCACATTCCCTACAGAAAATCCAGGAGCATATGAAAAATTTTAATACAGTGGAGTTGTGTTGGGCGCGCAGGTCAGCGAATGACCTGGCAGACAGACTAGCCAATGAAGGGGTTGGAAAGGAATGTCTGGAACTAGACACTACTTGGATTAGCATCCCAGATGGACAACTCAGAACTGACTGCATCAAACTAGCAACAAAATGTCAGGAAGGAAGCTTAAGCAAGGAAGGTCACATCAAGGAGGGTGATGCAAGGCCTAGGGGCAGGCACGTGGGACCCATGAAGGATAAGATTGCCTGACACTCATCCACCAATTACCATGCAGGATCAGCATAAAACTCATGCAGGGGTACAACATCAAGGCCCTTTTGACAGTAAGAGTTGCAGGGAAACCACGTGGGATAGTATAGACGGAAAACCGTATGCAACGAATGGCATAAGGCATGAGGGAGTGGCATGGCCCAGACTTGATCCACCATGCCAAAGTACATGTACAAAGATCAACACGGTCGGATCTCAATCGAGAAGGGGCAAGGACCCGCAAAGGGATAAAGGCTAAGTCATCATGATCATATGAGCCACAAAAGGGAAAAAAAATGGGAGAAATCACCACTACGAGCAAACCATGATTGAAAGGACAAGCTCATAGCAGGGGAAGATCAATAAGAGGAGAGACATTAGGAATAGATGTAAACAGAAGGAGCACAATTGCAGGGCATATTACAGAAACAAGGGCATGTAAAGGAAGAATCCCTGTGAAGCGAGGTACATGTTAAGTATCCAGCTAAGGAGTTACGACAAGACAAGCAGGATGGTGCGTATGAAGTGAATGCACAGGAAGAGGAATCCCCTTGGAAAGGAAGTCTCGATTAGTCCAAGGAAGGTGACAAAAATGGAGGAGGATAAAAAATACTTGGAGGACACCTTCCAAACTCTGGTTGCACTAAAAGGAAAAGAGACCATTACCCGGTGGGAAAAGAAAATAAAAGAAAAACGCAAAGGCAAAGCATGAGATACACTTGCACATGAAGTGGACTGGGTAATTGATTCAGGGCCATGCAGCCTAGGGAAACCCTCTACCATAAAACAATGGATATGGCATGGCTAACTAAGATGATGATCGACAAAGTGAGTTCAGAAATGGAAGAGGCCAGACAAGGGGAAAACAAGGAATACATGAAAATGTTGGATGGAATCTTGAGTCGCCTCAACAGTCTAGAAACTATTACCAAACTGTTAGTTGAGGTTGAGAAGGACCAAAAATACAAGATGGAGTAGTTGGTTGCTCAATTCCACCTCTATCTGCGCTATGTCCATCACGTGGAAATCATTCTAGTTGATGGACACAGTGCGCCAAACCAAATCAGTAAGACTCGCACGATCTCCCGGAAGGATGATAACAAGAGCCAGGTGGATGGTGGAAAGAAACACATCATTGTCCTGGACTGGTAAATGGTTAGTGTAATGGTAGGAATTCCAGGAGTAGTCAGGTCAGTCTGGCCCACGACCCACTCGGGTCTAGTGGGTTGTCTTAGCTTCTACTTTTTATGTCTGTGTTGCTTATCATTTTCAAACTAGTTATGGTAAGACTGGCATGGTTTCCCTTGGTGGCAGACCAATCCCACCCCTCGTATATTTTAGCAAGCACAACTCGAGAACCCCTACTCTAGTTTCCTAATAGGAAGACTAGGAGGCACCCCTTTTTTGTATCATAATATTTGTGTAGTAATACAGTTTCTTACACTCTCACACACACACACAAAAAAAAAATTCTTAAAAAAAAAGAATTTCCACCTTTTTTTTTTTTTTTTTTTTTAAATTTGGGTTTTGAATATATTTTTTTAAATGTGTTTTTTTCTTCAGTAAAAAAAATTGAATATTTTCTCCTTTCTCTTTATTTATTTTTTAATGTAAATTAAAAAATATTGTAAATAAATTTTCACGTGACCATTTAAGATCCAATTTTGGGTTTTCTATTTGCATGGGGATTTGTTGTCAATGGCACAGTTTCAATTAGGTCATAATTAGCTGCAATTTTAACGTTTATAAAAAACATTTTTCTTTAGGGAGCATCACTTTTTTATTTAGGTGTTATTTTTAAGGTTTTTCTAAGAAACTATTTTATGTTCTAAGGCCATTCCTGAAAAAGTTGTAATTTTGAACTGGTTAGAAAAAATGGTGGTACAGATAGCACCACTTTTTGATTTGAGCGTTGATTTTAAAGTTTTCGTAAGAAACCATTTGATATTTTAAGCCCATGCTTGAAAAATTTTGTAATTTTGACTTGGTTTCAAAAACTGGTGCTATTGGTAGCACCACTTTTGATTTGGAGGTTGATTTTCATGTTTTTTATGAAAAAATATGAGTTTTAAGGGCTAGAGTTCTCGTTTTGAGGTCACGGTTCTGATTAAGTTGGTAACTTTTCTTATGACTATAAATGACGACCTTTCCCAAAAGCAAATTCTTCTTTATCATCCTTCCTAACCTTTAATAACATAAAATGTACCTAGGTGGGTGGAAGAGGAAGAAGACCTGACATAAACAACTGCCTATCCCATCTATACAATCAACATTTCCTTGATTGATAGTACGATTGATGAGAAAACCTTCCTTGAATTTTCTGCAAAATCAATATCCAACTGATGTGAAAATATAAGGGATAAATGATGATAATAACAAATCTAAAATTTCTGTTTAAAATAATAAAGAATTATGGACATATTTTTTCACTACTAAAATAGAAGATCTGACTATCAAAACCATAGATATCAACCCTACAAAAACACTAAAAATCAACAATAAACTTACTAGTCAGCAAGAAGAAAAACTATTATATGTGCTGAAAAGAAATGTTGAAGTTTTTTCATGGGATTATAAAGACATGAAAGGCATCCCTCCTATTTGTACTCACAATTTTTACATCAAGGAGGATTTCAAACTTGTTAGGAAGCCCCAAAGAAGGATGAACCCTGTAATGAAAGACATTGTTAAACAAGAACATTAAAAATTGGTAGATGTTGGATTCATGTATCCAATCTAAGATAGTGAATGGGTCTCTACTCTACTTATTTTTCCAAAGAAGAATGGGAAATGGAGGATATGTGTAGATTACCGAGAGTTAAACAAGGCTACCAGAAAAGACCATTTCCCCCTACCCTTTATTGACCAAGTCTTGTATGTCTTAGCTGGAAAATAATACTTTTCATTTCTAGACGGATTTAGTGGATACAACCAAATATAAATCAGTCCCGAAGATCAGGACAAGACCAGCTTCACTTGTCCCTCGGGAACATTTTCTTACAGAGTCTTACCTTTTGGCCTATGCAATTTTCCAACCACTTTCCAAAGAGAAATTCTCAGCATATTTTAAGAACGCATTCATGACAAAGTTGGGATCTACATGGATGACTTTACCCCTTATGGAAAATATTTTGATGAAGCCTTACAGGATTCAGACAAAGTTTTCCAAATATGTAGAGAAATGAACCTATCCCTTAGCAGTGAAAAATGTATTTATGATGATGAATGATGGGATTGTTGTAGGACATTATCTGTCCTCCAAATGGTTTGAAATAGACAAAAATAAAATCAAAATCATCTCCCTACCTCGTACACCTCTGAAACCAAAATATATTAGAAGTTTTTGTAACATCCTGCTCTGGCGCACTGAGCGAACTTATTCTTTGAGGACACTTGCTCGCAAGTGATCCGGATTATTATGCTATTAAAACATTTGATTTTGATTATGAGGCATTATGGGTTGATGACATGTTGTTTTACAACATTGACATAGACATGTAATATTGACTCGGTTTTACTGAGTGTGCAGGATTTTGGACCTCGAGGATGCAGAGGCAACGATGGAACCCGTTGGATTCTGGATCAAGTCGGGGAGTGTACCATTGGGGTTTAATTGTTTTACTGTGATATTAGTGCATATGATTAGATGATATGATATAGATATATTCTGACATGATTCGTTGATGATGTAGGCTGATGATATCTTGCTGACCAGACTCACATGTGGAGTAAAGGGGTCACACATGACTACCAGAGATGTTGAGGGAGAGGTGTGGATAGCAGCCCTACCACAACGTACTAGCACTCCCATCGTAGCTCGAAATGTAGGTTAATGTTTACCTAGTTTTAGATGACCCACAATGCCGTGAGGGCGGACTGCGACAATTGCTCATGATGATTCTAAGGGGCGTGCAATAAGGTGGGGGCCTTATTCCTTAGAGGCCCTTAGTCTCCCACAAGTTCACCTAGTGGAGTATTGACTCCAGGGGTTTTTTATGTCTACCAAGTTATTCAAGAGGTGAGTGGCACCCTTGGAGCACGTGGTGCGTCCTAAAGGGCACATTGCGCAAGAAAAGTGGAAAGAGGCGAGTGGTACCCTTGGAGCACGTAGTGCGTCCCGAAGGGCACATCGCACAAGGGAAACAAATTAAGGTGAGTGGCACCCTTGGAGCACCTAGTGCATCCTGAAGGGCACGTCGCATTGTTGATGATAAATGAATGAACCTTGATGGCCTTAGGACGAATAACGTGTTAAGAATTTTTAAAAACAAATTCCCTAATAAAATGTCCCCCAGTACGAAAATTTAAGGTCTAAGTCTAAATTATGCTAGTGGTAAAATTTTATCTATCTATTTTAAGAAGAAAATAAAAATAAAAAAAACAACATAAATAATAATTATAATCTTCATTAAATCTTGTAATAATAAGGGGGTAAGCAATTTAAATGATTCATAAAAATACGTTAGTGTAAAATTAAAAAAAAAAAGGGAAATAATTGTTTTATTATTTATGATAATTTAAAATTATTAACTAAAAAAGGAAAAAGTGAAAAGGGGGTTAATTTCTACACCTGCCAATTTGAGTCCTAAATGAAAAGGGGAAAGAGGGAAATCTAAAATACTTAGGAAACTAGGAAAAGAGGGAAACATAAGAAGAAAAGGGAAACCCAAGGGAAAGAACAAAAAGTCAAACTTAGTAAGGTATCTACCATTAAGAACTTTCTAATTTAAAACTGAACTAACAAATTGATAATGGGGAAAGTCATTAAAACATATAAGAGAATTTGGGGACACCTAGGAGCGATTCTAGGAGTGACTCTAGGTGGGTGAGGGAAATAAGGGAATTTATTTAATTAAAGAAATTAATTTGTGGAGGAATGAAGGGGATGGGTGACACTTGTATGGAGAGGAATTTTTAGGATTTAATTTTTAAAAACTTAATTAAATGATATTTTAGGAAAGTAAGGGACTTCGAAACTCTATATAATGAAGGGAGGAGAAGGATGAAGGATCTCTTATATTTGTGTAACGTTACACTGCAGAAATCTCCACTTGACTGACTTAGCTTGTGGGAGTTGGGATACCGAGCTCAGTGAGGAGTGGTAGCTCGGCCTTGAGAGGCAACCTAGGAGCTAGCTGAATCTCTGGATAGTGTGTGTGGCCCCTTTGCAGCTTGGGGGGCTAAGGGGGAAGAAGAGCACCCCTAGCATTGGCTGGGAGGTACCAGTGAAGTCTCGTCGGTCGACAAGCTGGAGTTGCACGGATCAGGCGGGACGTCACTCAGAGCGGGTGATCAGACAACGATACACTCTCTTCATTTTTGTATGGTAGATTGTTGTAGAATTGATGCTTGGATCTGCATTTTTAGTGGAGTAAGTAAACTGATTGCCTAGATTGACGACTGAATTTTTTTCATAACCTAGCTCGATGATTGATTGACTCCCATGGCCTTCGTTTACTCGCATGTCTTGACCTCCTTGTGGTGTTTGATTGTGACCATTGTGGTTGTTTTCCCTTCGTCCCTAGCTCATCAGTCCTCGCCTGGGTAGTCGACCAGGAGCCTGATCTACGGTCGTCGCTTCAGCGTTAATAGACCTATGGATCTCAATTCCCTGCCTTTTTGTGCAAGGATGATGAGCAAAGGATGAACTTATCAGTCGTTTACCTCTGTTGTTGTCCTTGGATGATTGGATCCTTTCGATTCTCTTACTGTTGTCTGCAATTTGTATTGGTATTCTGGAAATGGAAAAATGAATTGATTCATGTCGGCATTTGTATTTGTATTCTGGCAATGGAAAAATGAATTGATTCATGTCTGCATTTGTATTTGTATTCTAGCAATGGAAAAACAAATTGATTCTTGTCTGCATTTTCTATTGGTATTATGGAAATGGAAAAATGAATTGATTCATGTCTGCATTTTGTATTTGTACTCTGGAAATGGAAAAACGAATTGATTCATGTCTGCATTTGTTATTGGTATTCTGGCAATGGAAAAACGAATTGATTCATGTTTGCATTTGTATTTGTATTCTGGCAATGGAAAAACAAATTGATTCATGTCTGCATTTTGTATTGGTATTATGGAAATGGAAAAACGAATTGATTCATGTCTGCATTTTGTATTTCTACTCTCGAAATGGAAAAATGAATTGATTCATGTCTGCATTTTTTATTGGTATTCGGGCAAGGGAAAAATGAATTGATTCATGTTTTCATTTGGTATTGGTATCCTAGAAATGGAAAAACATTTTTTCTTTTAAATGTTGCCAGAGATTGCCGTTTTAAATGCCCACGTTTTTGTTTTCAAATGAGACCGAGTTCACTGTTTTAAATGCCCACGTTTTTTCTTTCAAATGAGTTTGAGTTTGTTGTTTAAAATGCCCACATTTTTGCTTTCAAATGAGATTGATTTTGTCGTTTAAAATGCCCATGATTTTGATTTCAAATGAGTCTGAGTTTGTTGTTTAAAATTCCCACGTTTTTTCTTTCAAATGAGGCTAAGTTTTCCGTTTAAAATGCCCACGTTTTTGCTTTCAAATGAGACTAAGTTTGTCGTTTAAAATTCCCATGTTTTTGCTTTCAAATGAGATTGAGATTGTCGTTTTAAATGCCCACGTTTTTTCTTTCAAATGATGGGCTGAGTTGCTATTAAATACCCATGATTTGCCATTAATTGGTAGCCTGTTCTTGCTGAGGTATGGCACAATGATTCACCATTAACTGGGACTACGTTTTGTTGCTGGTGTGACCACGTTTTGCCCCTTTAAATGGTTGATTGTTGTTGCTGGATTGGACACCATTTTGCCTTAAATGTTGCTTGTGTTTTACTATTAACTACCATCGTAATTGCAATGATAAAAGCTATATTATTGCCTTATTAATTGCCATGTTATTTGCTACTGTGAATTAGTCATCAACAAATTCCTTATTTTTGATTAATTGCCGCAACTAGTTAAATGGTTAAAAGTATGAAATCGCCTTGTTATTGAGCTATCAATTGTTATGTTAATAGTCATGTAATTTCCTTTTTATTGTTATATTAATTGTTATGTTAATCAACAGGTTAATCACCTTGTTATTGCTTTATTACTTGTTACGATAACAGTCATGTAAATGGCCTTGTCATTGCTAATTTAATCGTTAGGTAACTGCTATGTTAATTGCCTTCTTATATTGCGACAACGATGTTAGTAGTTAGCAGTTTCCTTCTCAATGATAATAGACAACTAGTATTATTGGTTTGGTCAGTATAGCTAGACTACACGTTGAGATTAAATTGTTCATAGGTTTTATAATAATAGCATCCTACATTAAGCTTGTTAATATTATTATTCAAGTTAATGGATAGTTGGATGGAGATTTTGGATTAATGTAGAATTGCCCAATTAGGTTGTATTAATGATTAAAATTAGGTTGGTGAGTAAAGACTAGATTGTCAATTTTAGACTTGCTAAATTGATTATAATGGAGGTTAGATGGTATTTATAATTATAGTTTAAATATTTCTTACTTAAACTTGCAAGATTGATTGTATTAACGTTAAATTAGCAGGTGCATTATTGACTAATTGTAACTTTGACGTGCCCCATTTAGAATGGAACCCATGTTAAAATAGATTGTATTCATTGACTGGTTTAGACTGGGTGATTGGTTGGGTCGGGAACGATGTCATGTATTGGCTTGCGTCGTTCCTTATCTTCTTCCTCTGGCATTTCGTTGACCTTTTGTTGGGGTATGGGTGTGGTTTTCCTTATCGGTATTCGGTTCCTAGCGCATCAGTTTTTCTAGAGTCCTTGGTCTGGATAGATTATGTTGCGCCAAGGTTTTTAACGTGTCTATCACCTGGGAACGACATGATTCTTGATGACAAGATCATGGCACGCCCGATGGGATAGAGGCGAGCGAGAACTTGGTCGGAGTCGGTGTGTTTTGTGTGAGTGTTGTCAAGCATTGCCAGTTTCTTTATGGCACATGGGTTGAATGCCTTCAGGCATTGGGTTCATATTGGGTTCATGCACCTAGATGTTCTAGTCCTTTTTGTTTGTATGTTTCATCGGGATGGGGATGTTGTCCCTTAGCTTGTAGGCGTGGTCGTGTTGTGTCAGGCGAGTAGTCGTTCCTCCTTGTTATTCTACGCTTGATTCACCCAGTTGCCCTTGTGTTAGTGAGTGGAGTCATAGTTGCCCATTTTCCTAGAATGCATGCTAGCATTAGTTGTTAGTGGTGTGATTAAACTGTTGTCATCATCGCCTTCCTGTATCTTAACTCCTGAAAAAAAAAATGAAAAAAAAAAAAAAAACTGCTTCGCTTGTTGTCGTAACGATTGGGTCATTACAATTTTCTTAGACATGCAAGATATTGTAAAAGGTTCATCAAGGATTTCAGTAAGATAACTTATCCTCTATTTACCTTGTTTTCCAAAGATCATATAGTATCCTATAAGGCCCATAAATGACCTCACATATGAGACATTCCTTGGTGTTGGACATCCTTCAATGGAATTTATCTTTTCTAAATCCACTCCTATCTCTTCCTATGAAATTATATGGCCCAAATAATGAATTTTATTATGATGGAATGAGCACTTTCTCAATTTGGAATACAACTAATGTTCCCTTAATACTTGTAAAACCATACTCAAGTGATGCTCATGCTCTTCTTCATACTTAGAATATATAATAATGTCATCCAATAAGAAAATGGAAAAATTATATAAGTATTCTCTGAAAATGCCATTCATTAAACACATAAGGACAACTGGTGCATTTGATAACCCAAATGGCACCATTGTGAACTCATAATGTCCATAAATTGTTCAAAAGGCAGTCTTGTTGATGTCTTCTTATTTAATTCTTACATGATGATCGACTGACCTGAGATCAATCTTAGAGATTATTTTTTCATATTTCATGTAACTCCCTATTTCCCCCACATTGTAAATATAACTGGACTGGCCAAGGACTATGGAAAACTCATAAGTATGAATATGTGATGTAAACGGACCTACAGGAAGAGGTCAATGAATGTGAATAACATTTTGAATTTATTGCAGGATTGTTGAGAGGGGATGTGCAGAAAAGAGACCACGATGGTGGTGGAAGGCTCCAGAAAAGGTGGAGTTAACTTCCACCCTGAATGAATACCGTATTTGGACTCTGCTGGCCCGGAGAACCAAAAGCGGCTCGCTGGCCCCCAAATTTAATGTCTCGCAGGCTGGTAGGCGAGCGACTTGATGAGGGATGGGATGGTGAACGGCCCATCCGTAGAGCCGTCAGGCCTGATCGACACGAGGGTAATCGTGCCACACACAACCTCACAAGAGGATAAGGCATATGGAAGAAGCGATGGAAAGGGGGAAGACGCGAGGGGAACTCTGGCAATTTTTACACAGAGTGAGTGATAGCAGGGAGGAGGGATTGCAACCTTCGCTCCTGGTCACTGGCAGATAGAGAGACGCAGGTCTCAGAACATCGTGGTCTCAGGTCGGGGCTGGCTAGTGGTAAATCCTTTGGGAGTCGTTGACCCTACGGTTGGGTGGAAACGAGCACCCTCCTCAGTAGTTGCACCCACTTCTAGTGTTATTCCCGATAAGTATTTTATGTATTACATCTTGAAAATTTATATGTTGATATATATATACTCACAACACTGTGAAATTGTGAACGATTTTAGTGTAAGAATGTCTGTGTAGTGTTTTGTTAATAATTAATGGGCATATGCTTGTAATAGAGGAATCCATGCATGACTTACGACGATAAAAATGAATCCAATCATGCCCAGTCATTCTCGGGAAGCTGTTTTCCCCTTATCTGCTTCCGGAAATGCCTCGGTAGGGATCCCTTCACAGAGATTCCCTCCTTAGAAAAGTTCATCAAGAACCCAGAACAGGGACTTGATCGCGTAGGTCTTATTAACCCTGTGCGAGGAGGAACGACCCTCTTAAGGTTCCGAGATAGTAGTATTGTGAGATGTAATGAGTCGACGGATGAGATCTCGTCGGAGGACCCATAGACATTCATGACCATTAGATCATCGTGAGCTACGAGAAATCGGGATCATAGATCCCAAGACCCAAAAGAACATTTGAACCAATGATCTTCCCACATCCATGAAGTGGTGGAAGATGCACACGATGGAATAATCTGAGCCATTTGATCGAGTTAAGATACTCGAAGTCTAGTATCTGGAGTGTGCGCAGGAAGAACAAATCTAGACCATTAGATATCGGTCCAATTACCCGTCAATCGTCCATTTAGAAGGACACGTGGCAGTGATCGAGCGTCACCGGGAAAAGTCCCGCCAGGGAGGTCCTCTATCGGCATATCAGAGAATCGGTTTTTGCGAGAGAAAAGAAATCGTGCCGCTTGGAATCGCGATCCGTGATATCCTGACAAGATCAGGACCATTTATCGTGGGGGACACGTGTCAGGAGATCCCGAAAGTCGGGAGTCGGAGAATTAGAGTTTTTGAGCATAAAGAAACCTTGTCATACGAAATCGCGATACACGATTTACCGACATGATCTGAACCGTTCATTTTGGAGGGCACGTGTCAGGAGATCCAAAGAAGTCGATCATCGAGGAATCAGGATTTGCGAGAGCAAGGAAATCTTGCCGCTTGGAATCACGATACGTGATTTCCCGACACGATCTGAGCCGTTCATTTTGGAGGACGTGTGTCAGGAGATCCAAAGAAGTCGAGCATTGGGGAATCGAAGTTTGCGAGAGCAAGGAAATCTTGCCGCTTAGAATCACGATACGTGATTTCCCGACACGATCCGAGCCGTTCATTTCGGAGGATGCATGTCGGTAGATCCAGAAGGGTGAGGGTTCAAAGCATCGAGGATTTCGAAGAGAAGAAACCCTCGTAGTTGAAATCGCGATGCGTGAAATCTCGATAGGAGAGCCGTGTGGGCCACAACGTGAGATAGTGGAGGATATGTGTTACCATATCGGGGTTCAGGACTTGGAGAGTTCTGTGAAATAGTGCAACAGGAATCGCGATATCCCGATACGCAATTTCCCAATTTGTCACAGGAGTATGGGTCACAATGGAGGATAGGTGTCATGCGCATTTTAGTATCAACATATCGGGAGTCGGGGATCGACGAGGTAAGTTACATTCGATAGTGAAAACCCCAAAATCCCGATGGGAAGTTACATAGCTGCAGTCATATGGTAAGTGGTCACATGGACCATAGTATAGCCAAGAGGGCTAGCCAGTGTAAAGGCGCGTCGAGAGTCGGAGGATCGAGAGTCCAGGGGACTTGCGCATAGTCACACTGAAAGGTGCGAAACCATGACAGGATTAAAGATTGTGGTATTGTGAAGGTTGTGGTCACATTGACTAGGGCTTAACCTATAGAGCCAATACGCTAGGGGCATATCAGGGATCGGAGAATCACGAGTTCTGAGGACTCATGAATTACGACATTGGAAACCCCAAAAATCCGATAAGAGTAGCCTCGAAAGGAGGTAAGGCCACGGTCACAGAAGAAGTGGACCACAGGCTTGGCCTGGAGGGCTAACGCGTAGGGAGAGCGTCAGAATTCGAAGGATCGCGAATCTTGGGGTGAGTGAATTTTGACGTTAGAAACCCTGTAGCCCCGATGGGAGTTATGACCAAGGTCATGTAGAGGAGGTCATGCGAACCAAGATCTTAGCCTAGAAGGCTAACGGGTATTTAAGCACGTCAAGATTTTTGAAGACAGAAACCCCGACGGAAAGGGACGAAAGACCACAGTTAGGTGCAGAGAGCCAGGTAGGTGAATGGAAGACCTGTTGGATCGGGGACTAGCATTTTTGCTGCTACAAGCTCTGGGGGTTCTCATTGTTGAGAAAACAACGAAATTTTTTTATTATAGGTAGTGGGTGTGTTACAAAGTGGTATCAGAGCATGGTTACAACACTCGGCCTGATTGGGCTCATGCACGAGTCGCGCATAAACCTTGTTCAAAACACTCCTATGAGGAGTAATCCCCTGACTTAACTCTCTTGTCCAGGATTAAAAACTTGGAAAATGAGAACCCGACTGTGTATACAAATGAAATAAGTTATGAAATTATGCGCAATTTATAAGAAATGAATTTAACTCTTGACTAACAGCCAGCGTTTGTCTTTTCACTCAAGCGGATGATCAACCACGGGAATCTACAAACGCAGAGTATGGTGACTCACCAAGAGGTGGGAGAAGGCTCCCACAATGGAGACGAAGAGTCTGATGAGAGAAGAGCAATAGGAACCCCTCCAGACCTAGCCGAGACTGTGAGGAGTCTCATGGTTGAGTTGCAATGCTGCAAGGATGATAATGAAAGGATGATGAAAGAACAAGAAAAGCAAACCGAAATTAATGCAATTTTACTGCAGAGCTTATCCGACCTACAGAGACAAATGCAGCATGAACCTGAGATGCAGAATCGCGGTCATGTCAGTGGTCACACTGAGAGAAGCACATCTAGAAAGGTCCACCCCAGAGGTAAAGGACCAGTGCCAGACGATTCCTGTGAGAAGGAAGCTGACGATTCAGAAGGCTCTTCCAGTAGCAGGACCAGTTCCTATTCTCTAAAGAAACAGAAGAAGCAAAAGACTTCTAAGAGTCATAAATTTGAGGAATTCAAAAAGGCCAAACCTCCCTCCTTCGATGGAGAGATAAAGAAGGGAGAGGAAGCTGAGGCTTGGCTACTTGGACTGAAGATTTCAGAGTCCATGATTTCTCAGAGAACTTGAAGGCCCGAGTGGCCACTTTCAACCTGAACGGAAAGGCTTCCATTTGGTGGGAAGACCTTAAGAATATGAAAGGGGTCCGCGAGGAAGACCTTTCTTGGAAATGGTTTGAGAAGTACTTCTGGAAGAAGTATTTGTCGGAAAGGTATTTCGACGAGAAGGCTAAAGAGTTTTATGAACTCAAACTGGGACAACTCACTATGGAGGAGTATGTCAACAAATTCCTTGACTTACTGAGGTATGTACCCTACCTCAAAGCAGAGAAAGTGAAGGCACAATGCTTCATCAGTGGACTACCCAAAGAATACCGGAACTGAATCGAATTCGACGAGCCAAAGACCTTAGAAGACACTATACGAAAGGAAACATATTGTCATGAACAATATGGACATCGTACAGAGTCTCGTGGAGACTGGAAACAAAAGAATGGTTCAAAATTTCAGAAGAAGGGGAGAAAATCCTCGGGATTGAAAAACTACAAGAAGAACCACATAATGAACTTTCCAACCTGGAGTGTACTCCAACAGAACTTTCCCTCAGCGGACAAAAATAAAACTTCTAGACCTATACCAGTAAAGACTGATAACCCAAAGAGAAAACCTTTGGAATGTTTGGATTGCGGAGGAGAGCATCTCCGGAGAGACTGTCCACTCCGACAACAGAACAGTCGAAAAATTTATAACATGCAGGAAGCTACCACAGTCAATGATGTGGCAAGGAGGGTGCCGCAGATTTATGCAGCCTTAAATAATAACCAAGCTGACCATCAAGATTCAGTGGTGGAAATAGAAGGTATGATATTCAACCATCTAGTGCCTGTTTTGATTGACCTTGGTTCAAATTTGAGTTATATATCCCCTAAATATGTTGATAAGTGTAAGCTACATCCATGAAAACAAACTAAGCCATGGTTAGTACAGTTAGCCACTGGCACCAAAAGAAAGGTGGTAGAGGCCATACCAGCCTGCCAATTAGTGTTGGGTGAATTCCCCACCCAAGAAACCCTTAATGTATTACCCCTGGGATCATATGAC
>ML804594.1:64098-82969 GCA_009831015.1 Picea engelmannii | reverse complement strand
CAAATTGAACAGTGAATATAACCCTCGATCACGTGGGAACGGAGAAGGAGCCAGCTTACGCTGGGCCTCCATGGTTATTTAGGGGATCGAGTCCGACAGAGGACCGCAAAAATTTGATTTCCTTTAGTGGGTGTGTTACAAATGACCCTCTTAAGGTTCCGAGATAGTAGTATTGTGAGATGTAACGAGTCGATGGATGAGATCTCGTCGGACGACCCATATCCATTCACGACCATTAGATCATCGTGAGCTACGAGAAATCGGGATCGTAGATCCCAAGACCCAAAAGAACATTTGAACCAATGATCTTCCCACATCCACGAAGTGGTGGAAGATTCACACGATGGGACAATCCAAGCCATTGGATCGAGTTAAGATACTCAGAGTCTAGTCTCCGGAGTGTGTGCAGGAAGAACAAATCTATATCGTTAGATCTTGGTCCAATTACCCGTCAGCCGTCCATTTGGAAGGACACATGGCAGCGATCGAGCGCCACCAGGAAAAGTCCCACTAGGGAGGTACTCTATCGGCATATCGGAGAATCGAGATTTGCGAGAGAAAAGAAATCTTGCTTCTTGGAATCGCGATCCACGATATCCTGACAAGATCAAGACCGTCTATCATTGGGGACACGTGTCAAGAGATCCCGGAAGTCGGGAGTCAGAGAATCGGAGTTTTCAAGCACAAAGAAACCTTGTCATACGGAATCACGATACGCGATTTCCCGACACGATCTGAACCGTTCATTTTGGAGGACGCGTGTCAGGAGATCCAAAGAAGTCGAGCATCGGGGAATCGGGATTTGCGAGAGAAAGGAAATCTTGCCACTTGGAATCACGATACGCGATTTCTCAACACGATCCGAGCCGTTCATTTCGGAGGACAGGAATCGAAATATCCCGATACGCGATTTCTCGATTTGTCACAGGAGCATGGGTCACAGTGGAGGAAAGGTGTCGTGTTCATTTATGTATCGGCATATCAAGAGTCGGGGATCCACGAGGTAAGTTACATTCGACAGTGAAAACCCTGAAATCCTGATGGGAAGTTACACGGCTACAGTCATATGGTAAGTGGTCACATGGACCATAGTATAGCCAAGAGGGCTAGCTAGTGTAAAGGCGCATCGAGAGTCGGAGGATCGAGAGTCCAGGGGACTTGCGTATCATGACACTGAAAGGTGCGAAACCCCAACAGGATTAAAGGCTGTGGTCTTGTGAAGGTTGTGGTCACATTGACTAGGGCTTAACCTGGAGAGCCAATACGCTAGGGGCATATCAGGGATCGGAGAATCACGATTTCTGAGGACTCGTGAATTATGAAATTGGAAACCTTGAAACTACGATAGGAGTAGCCTCGAAAGGAGGTAAGGCCACGGTCACAGAGGCAGTGGACCACAGGCTTGGCCTGGAGGGCTAACGCGTAGGGAGAGCGTCAAAATTCGAAGGATCACGAATCTTGGGGTGAGTGAATTTTGACGTTAGAAACCCCGTAGCCCCGATGGGAGTTATGACCGAGGTCATGTAGAGGAGGTCATGCGAACCAAGAGCTTAGACTAGAAGGCTAACGGGTATTTAAGCACGTCGGGATTTTTGAAGACAGAAACCCCGACGGAAAGGGACGAAAGACCACAGTTAGGTGCAGAGAGCCGGGTAGGTGAATGGAAGACCTGTTGGATCGGGGACTAGCATTTTTGCCGCTACAAGCTCCGGGGGTTCTCATTGTTGAGAAAACAACGAAAATTTTTGATTATAGGTAGTGGGTGTGTTACATTTCAGCTAATCAAAAAGGTCATCGATCCTTGGCAAAGAATACTTGTTCTTCACAGTTATCTTGTTCAACTGCCTGAAGTCAATGAAAAGTCTCAACGTTCCATCCTTTTTCTTCACAAATAATATTGGGGCACCCGAAGGTGACACACTTGGGAGTATATACCCCTTCTTCATAATCTCTTCAAGTTGCATTTGCAATTCCATCAGTTTTGGTGTACTCATCTTGTAAGGGGTCTTAGATACTGGAGTTGGTCTAGGCATCAGATTGATGGAGAAGTCAATATCTCTCTTGGATGGAAATCTTGGTATTTCCTTAAATAAATCTTCAAACTCTTTTAGAACTTCATAAGCTTCAAAATTTTCCATATTCTCTTTAGGTTTCTCTTCCATATGTGCTGCAAATATTTGACACCCTTTTCTATAACTCTTCTTCAGTTGCAAGGATGAAATTTATCTGAAGGTTACAGCCCTGAGAATTCCTTGTATTGTTCTTAAGTTTCCTTCCTCATCCAAGCAAGTAAATTCCTTATTATAACAATATAGGAAAGCATGATGTTCATCCAACCAATCCATACCAATTAGGCAGTCATAGGAACCCAAAGGTATGATGTTCAATTCAGCCCTGATGTTCAACCGATTCATATTCATCGGACTTGCCTTAACCATCTCACTAATTTCTCTTTTAGCTCCTATAGCTGCACCATATAAGGTTTTCCAAGATTTCGTCTTGGAAAATGAAATCTCTCCACCAACTTAGGATCTAGATAACTATGGATAACTCCTGAATCAATTAAAATAGAAATGGTTTGGTTGTTGATTTTACCTTCCACTTCAATCATGTGTGATTGAAACTCAACTTGCTTGTTGTCCAGGGTTGCATAGATCTTAGGTACATTTCTTCCCATTTCCTCCACTACTTTAGTCTGTTGTGCATTGTGAAAAATCCTCACTTTTTCACCTTTGTGAGGGAAATCTCAGTACATATGATTTCCCTTACAACCCCAACATTGGATAGGTGAATGCCTTGGTATTTTCCCCAATGTTTCGACATTATGGGTTCTTTAAAAGCTATTTTTCCTTGAGAATTATTTATGAAGAATGGTGGCTTAGTTCCCTTATTCCTATGCTTGATCTTACTTTTTTTCTTGTCTTCCCAAGATTTTTAGTAAGTTTCTCTCCCTTTATGTTGATCATAAAGGAACTTAGACCTTCTTATAGTTTCCTCCAATGTTTTGGGATCATCGTACTGTATCTTGTCACTGATAAATAATGGAAACCCACTCAAATATCTCTGAATCTTAACTTTATCATCCTTGATGAAAAAATTACATGTCACCTTCCGCCACATCGACTGACACATGGTCCCCACACCATGCTCACGTCGACGTGCGAAAAAATACCAAAATTTTTCCATTTCGCCTATTTTCCAAAAATTTCAAAATTGCTCAAATTTTTCCCAAAAAATGAAATTCCTTCTTGGGCCATCATTAGAGCTCTGTGGATAATCGAAATACAAACCAAATCAATCCCTGTACATAAACATTTGTTCATTTCTTCTCAAATTTGACTTTTTCACTTCGAATTTACCATTATTTAGCTGAAGGAAATTGGGGATTTTGCCCAATTTCATCTAATTTTAACATGGTCTCTCTGCTACCATTAAAATGCATTGAATTTCCCTCTTCTTAAACACAAATTCAACCTCTAGAGAAAAAAGTTACTTGTGTTCACAATTGGTCGACATTTATGGCATGAATGTTTCTTCAATACCTTCATGAATTGGGAAACTTATTTGAATTCAAATTCAACAAATTACACGTATGAATTTTCTCATAAAGAGATTAAAATCAAGAAAAACTCATCCTTGGACCAAATTTCCCAAATTTCCCATGAAGTTTAACATAGAAAATTGGGGCTTTGGCCCAATTTCACCCTGCTACTCCCGATTTCACCACAAAAACATTGTAACCATTTTTTCTAACAATTTGCAAACAAACTCTTCCTAACATTATTTCAACAGTTCACTTGCAAACTCTGTAATTTCACTTCTGTGCTTTGTTAAATGGCCCATGCAGACTCAGTGTTGAAAGATCGAGTGTTGATACCATAGTGTAATGTCCCCATTACCAATAACTCAACAAAATTTATCTGGTACCATTTTGTAACGTACTTAGCCACTGAGGTTGGGCCACGTCATGAAAAATAAAAAATTTTGATACCATTAATATTAAATAATAAATTATGCATATGAATAGAGTTAAGTGGAAATAATAGTGACATCCATGCAACAAAAATAATTCATATATATAATTTAACAACTAAGGTTCCATGACAGAAAACTCATAATCACACACACATAGTAATTGAAATAAGAACATAAATGATACTTATCTTAGGAAATAAACATCAACTCCAAGAAAACCTTCCATGTTCCACCGAGCCTTAGAATCCACTACTCATAACTCTCAACAGTGGTTCACCCCCGAGATGCGGCTGATTCCATCTAGGTAAAGGGTTTCTAACTAGGATAAGGTCTCTTTAATAGCCTACAAACTCAGAAACTGGTGCCAATTCAAACGAACGGCCTAAAGTCTCTCATTTCCCACATGTTTATCCCACCCCAGGAAGTGTGCCCCTTCTCTTCTCAACATTCCTTCGCCTACCCCACTTCCCTTCTGAGGCTTCAACAACAGTCCAGGAAGGAAGTCGCAGATCCCTGTAGCTACAATTTGGAACTTTGAAAGTCAATTCCAAACAGTTCTCTTACCCGGAGAGAATGCTCATGGGCCTAACGACCTGCTTCTTTAGTATTACAAGCCTAACAACCCGCTTCTTCAATCCTATGGGCTTGACAACCCTCTTCCTCAATTCAGCTCTCGAACTAACTAGAACAGGTACAAGTTCTTATTGCACTCCAATACCCTATGCTACAGTTCACTACTCCTCCCTGAAGGAATAATGCCCCCAGAGGAATAATGAATCCCCCCCCCCAAAATACACTAAGTCCCCATGTTATATATACGCGTGTGCCCTTTATGACAGATGGAACCCAAGGGACTCCCTTGTCCCCTCTTTTGAAAAATTAGATATATATAAATTTATATCCATACTTTAACCTTTAAGGAATATTAATATAGTATTCCATTGGGATTAATCTCCCTAGCTTAGCCCCTTTCCTAGACTCTTAGCCCCCTATCCCTTTCTAGTGGACCAAGTTTATCCCCCCATACTCGTTTTTGGGTCGGCCTGTAGTAGTGATGTACTTTATTAATGATATCAGTGTTTACATATTACAATAATAGTCTTACTGGCCTTTAGCATCTAGGCTCTCTGGCCTAATAATCACATAATCCTTCTGGCCCAAAATATCCTGGCTCACTAGCTTATATGTTCATTGACATTTATATGTATAGTTGGGGTTCGACCTAGGGGTATTACATTGTGCCCTTAATGGATGCTACAAAACCTTCTACCTCCTTGGTTATTCTTCAATATCCCATTATTGGGTGCTCTGTTGAACCATGTAATAATAACAATACCCAAAATAAGGGAACCCCTTCTCTTTCTAGTGGCTCGATGTTTAACATAACATGATCATAGTCATATAGGGTTAGGGTTAGGGTTTTTGCATGCCTCAACCCTTAATTAGTGTTAGGGTTTTGGACCCTCTAGAATATTATTGAAATTACATACATGACTATCCCCACATGTGTGACTAATGGGCACTAATGTGGCATCTACTTGGTACCATTGTGGTCAATAGAGATCCACTTGCAGGAGGCATAATTTCTGCATATGAACTTCGATTTAGGTAATTTTTAGTCATGAGAAAGACTTTACTGTGTAGAATAGTGTTTATGAGATAAAAGCTAAGATCCCAAAATTTCGACACTAAAAAGTGTCATTTGATGCCTCAAATCAGCTCTGGAAGTTTCAGACCCCAAATCACCAAATTGGGACCCATCCCTAAAATGGGCCTTGCAAGCAAATTCTTCCAATTTTCCACCCAAAAAGTACCAAAGTAGATGAAAAACTATATAATGATCCATTATGAATAAATAAAATTTCCTCTCCCTTTATCAATGCTTAATCCTCAAAGAAACCCTAGAAGAGAGTCATCTTGGTTGTGGATTTCTTTTTCTTTGAATATTTGTGAGGCTTGTTTGTAGAAGAAGTGTGTGATTTGAGATTTATTTTAGCATATGTTATAGGATTCCTAACCCATAGAAATTGTAGTTCTTCCCTTACCATTTGAATTCCGTAAATTGTTCTTGGAGGTTTATGGCATATGTTCTCAATTGCATCAACCACTGTGCTCTTAATACTATGTTCCCAATTGCATCAACCACTGTGCTCTTAATACCATGTTCATCCCATTGAGTGGTAGCTTGTAACATCTAGTTTGTAGTTCCAATCTTTGTATATGAACATGAATTTTACAATGCCTTCCTATTCCTTTGAATTGTTTACCATCAACCATTTTAACAATGAGATCTTTCATTGGGTATACAAAAAGGTTTATTTTTTTACGAGATTAATATCAATGAAATTGTGTGTACTTCTAGAGTCTACTAAAACTTTGATATTTTTTCTCTTTATGCTTCACTTAAGTTTAAGGGTCCCTCATTCCATTCTTCCTATAATTTCCGCAAGCAATATCCTAGTTTTTTCATCGCTAATGTTTTAGCTATTACCATTGTTCCTTAAATGAGGTGGAGTATATATTGTTATAGATAGTTATGCTTCTTACTTTTGGTTCATTATGAACCCTTGATTCTTCTTCCTTAAAATCATTAGGGGAATTTTGAGGTAAAAAAATGAGCCTCAAAACAAAAAATGTACTATCAAAATAAAATTTAAATGAACCAATAGGCTTCAAGATTATGATGTCAACCATAAGGGTAAATATTTTTGGATGGAAACATAGAAAACTATTTTTTTTAATTGTATTTTTGACTTATCTCCTTTTAGGTTTACTCAAATCTCAAATGTAGGTAGTCATTTGATACATAATTAAATTCCACATTCAATGAGTGCCCACTATGTTTTTTTTTTATAGACCCACAATGAGATAAACTGGAAATACATTCAAATAAACATGTTTTTTTTACATGTATTTCCAATTTATCTCAATGCAGGTCTATCAAAAGCATGCAAAATGTGTACTAATTGGATATGGAAGTTAATTTCACATCCAATGACTACCTATACTTGATATTTGAGTAAACCTATAAGGAGATAAGTTGAAAATACGATTTAAAAATGTGGTCTTCTTTCTTTGCCTTTGAAAATTCATACCTAATATTTTATTCTTTTAACTATTATTTTATTATTTTCGTTAGGAGGCCCATTTTAGACCTCAAATTTCCCCTAATATTTCCCTAATTCATGTGGTTGTTTCCAATGCCATATTCAATGAGTTTTCATCATTATTAGAATCCAACATATCTTCTTTAGTGAAAACCTTTGCTTCCTTCTCATTTATAATTTTGCAATGATATAAGTGATTGGATGCATATATATGATGTGGAGCCAAATTCTTACCACATCCATGACAATTATTTTCCTTCTTCATTAGAGTCGCTAATGGAGGTGTCTAATTCTCTTTCAATCTCATATTTATATGGTTTTTTATTGTTGCATTCGTGCTTTGATGACATTTGTCTCTACAATATCTACATTTTCCCTCCCTTCTTCATTAGGTCCAAATTATATTTCTATTCTCTTAGATGTGGTGATGATATTTCAAAGTTTTAGTATTTGTGGTTTGGGGTAGCTTCCATATTGAATGAACGTTGTCAATTTTTCAAAAGATCTTTCCAATTTAGCATTTGTAGCTTTTTCCTTATACTTGGTCATTTCCATGGATTTTTAATCCATTTTGCATGTGTGGCTTTAGTTTGCTCAAATAAGATTAGTTTCTCTTTTGATAACACGAGTACTCATGTAGCAAGTTCTTCTCATTTATGCGTGAATTTCTCAAAAAAAAATTTAAAAAAAATGACCAGAATAACTAAAATATAAAGTGATGAATAATATATCCAAATTATTGAGTTTACTCTTAAAAAAATAAAGTGATGAATAATATATCGAAATTATGTTAAATTGAATTTACGTGGCATTCACTACAAAAACCTAACTAGAATTGAAACGACGTGGCGTACACCACAAAAACCTAACTACTAATTGAACTGACGTGGCCTGCACTAGTAAAATCATGTTAAACTGAATTCGCATGCCATCTAACGATTCTAAAGAGAACCACCACAATAGAGAGTGGAGAGAGCCAGAGGTATTTATGTGGTCCAATGTACTTTCCACAGTACAACTGATAAGGACTTAAATCTCTACTAACTTTGTATTTCCTCCAACACAGAGGGGAATGTAGATAGAAATTCTATTATTTTTACACCAAAAGGTATGTAATTATTGATAATGGGTACATTTAATAATCTTGAATTATAAATTTCAATTGTATAGTTAATGTTAGCATATTTTTAGTGGTCCTTTTAAATCAATGAACCAGATCTTATGTTCATAACTTTCTAGCATTTTTAAAAGCTTCAGTTAACTTATTTACTTTTTAACATTTACATAATATGATTAAGAAACTACTATGTGATCATCTAATTACCGATTAACAAACTTAATCGAAATTACAAATTTACTTCCCTATTAACTTTTTATCATTTTACAATATTAGATTTACATTTATATCATGTTTACTTATGGAAACCCCATAATTACAATCAATAGTTTCATATTCTTCAATCGTTTCATATTTTTCATATTGTCATATTCTTCATATTGTTCGTTTCATCTTACCAATGGTATGCCTTTTGGAGTTCACGGGCAGCGAGTTAGACGTTGTGCTAGTTATTGTTTTCCCACTAAATCCCATTCCACACTCGCAATTCGTATACTAAACGAACAAATAAATAGCGGGCGAGGCGATTGAGGAAGCCAATTTGTTACCGGGTAGGCTTGTCGGTGAGTGTCTAGTTTTTGTTATCTCGTTTTATGTATTGCCTGTGTTGACCCAAACCCTCTACTATCCTAGCCATTCTTTCTTTCGCTTCCTCACTATGGCACGATCTGTAATATCGGCATTCGTTTCATTTTCCCTCATCCTCTTCATTACCAGGGTTAGAACTCTGGAAGCTGGTAATTCGTCTCGTACCCTTTATAACCGTGTTTTTTAAAATCTTCATAAAGAAATTTGCAGACATTAATATAAAACTTGATCTTGTTGGTGTGAACGCACAGAGGACGAGAGGGAGTTCGAGAAAAAAGAGGGTCCGAAGGGGCCTAAGCACTAGGGGGAGCTCAAGGAGGAATGGAAGGCCTGCGGGAACGGGACACAATAGTCTCCCATCGATGTGGTGAAGGGAAATGCCATAATTTCTTCGAACCTGGGCACTCTTAGTAGAATCTATCACCCTACAAATGCCAACCACTAGATATTTGGCTAGTGCATGCTTCATTTGAAAGTATTGAAATTTTGAAATATCTGGGTTCAAAGGCCATGAGATTGTGTATAGTGCTTGCCACATAAGATATGCCCTGCTCCAAAACATCACATAAAGAAAGGATGTAACATATCCATGTGCAGGATTCGACCATGGAATTGCAGTATCCAGGAGGATAACCTAAAACCCAAACAATGGATTGGTTTATTTCTTAGCATTTCAGAAGTATTGTAATCTATTGGTTTATTTCTTAGCATTTCAGAAGTATTGTTTGTTTCTGTAATCTTCATCTATTGTAGCAAGTGGGCATACATTGTTCAGTCGAGCTTCTAGCGGCACTGTATATGATCTTCATGATATCTCTAAGTGGTGTCTGGAGGTGATACAGAATCTACCATGGATCTCGTCCCATCAAAACTTTACAACGTCGTTGTGCCGCAGTCCTCTCTGCCTCAAAAAATCAATCCAACCAGTGGTGAGTGTGTAATATTAGCTAGATTTGTGGGAGTTTCTCCAGTTGAGGATGAAATTTTAATCCACTCCATGCTCAATGTCATGTAAGCGGAGATCCAAGCTTGAGTCATTCATCATAGTTGTGTTTTTCTCAGGTCTAAGGTGTGGTATAATATAATATTATGCAATCGTTGAGGATTATATTATACCACACCTCAGACCTGAGCAAAACACAACTATGATGAATGACTCAAGATTGGATCTCTGCTTACAGGACATTGAGCATGGAGTGGATAACACTTTCATCCTCAGCTCGAGAAGCTCCAGTAAATCTGGTGAATCTTATGCACTCACCACTGGTTGGATTGATTTTTGGAGGCATAGAGGATTGCGGCGCAACGACGTTGTAAATTTTTGGTGGGACAAGATCCGTGGTCGATTATGTATCACCTCCAGGCACCACTCAGAGATATCGTGAAGGTCATATATAGTGTCACTGGAAGATCGACTGAACAACGTATGCCCACTTGCTACAATAGGTGAAGATTACAGAAACAAACAATACTTATGAAATGCTCATAAATAAACCAATCGATTACAATACTTCTAAAACGCTCATAAATAAACCAATCGATTACAATACTTCTGAAATGCTCAGAAATAAACCAATTGATTGCTTGGGTTTTAAGTTATCCTCCTCGATACTGCAATTCCATGGTCGAATCATGCACATGCATATGTTACATCCTTTCTTTATGAGATGTTTCGGAGTAGGGCATATCTTATGTGGAAAGATGGCCTTTGAACCCAAACATTTCAAAATTTCAATTCTTTCAAATAAAGGCTGCACTAATTTAAATTTTGAATTTTGAAATTTCAATTACATAACGATGGCATAGTGGTGGTTGTTGGACATTTATGAGAGGTCTTAGCATGTGATTGTGGCCATTAATCCAACGTACCCTAACTCGCTGGAGAAACTAGCCGGATATCTCACCGGATAACTTAAAACCCAAGCAATCGATCGGTTTATTTCTAAGCATTTCAGAAGTATTGTAATAGATTGGTTTATTTCTGGGCATTTCAGAAGTATTGTAATTGGTTGGTTTATTTCTGAGCATTTCAGAAGTATTGTTTGTTTCTGTAATCTTCAGCTATTGTAGCAAGTGGGTATACATTGTTTATTCGATCTTCCAGCGGCACTATATATGACCTTCACGATATCTCTGAAATGCTCACAAATAAACCAATCGATTACAATACTTTTGAAATGCTCATAAATAAACCAATCGATTGATTTAGTTTTAATTTATCCTCCTCGATACTGCAATTCCATGATCGAATCATTCACATGCATATGTTCCTTTCTTTATGTGATGTTTCAGATCAAGGCATATCTTATGTGGCAAACGCTATACATTGTCTCATGGCCTTTGAACCGAGACATTTCAAAATTTCAATTCTTTCAAATAAAGGGCGCACTAGTTTAAATTTTGAATTTTGAAATTTCAATTACAGAATGATGGAAAGGTGGTGGTTGTTAGACATTTATGAGAGGTCTTAGCATGTGATTGTGGCCATTAATCCAATGTACTCTAACTTGTCAGATAAACTCACTGGATATCTCATTGGATAACTTAAAACCCAAGCAATCAATTGGTTTATTTCTGATCATTTCAGAAGTATTATAATCGATTGGTTTATTTGTGAGCATTTCAGAAGTATTGTAATTGATTGGTTTATTTCTGAGCATTTTAGTAGTATTGTTTGTTTCTATAATATTCATCTATTGTAGCAAGTGGGCATACATTATTCAGTCGAGCTTCCAGCGACACTGTATATGACCTTCATGATATCTCTGAGTGGTGCTTGGAGGTGATACAAAATCGACCATAGATCTTGTCCCAGCAAAAATTTACAACGTCGTTGCGCTATCGTCCTCTCTACCTCAAAAAATCAATCCAACCAGTGGTGAGTGCATAAGATTCTCCAGATTTACCGGAGTTTCTCCAGCTAAGGACGAAAGTGTGATCCACTCCATTCTCATCATTGTGTAAGTGAAGATCCAAGATTGAGTCGTTCATCATAGTTGTGTTTTGCTTAGGTCTAAGGTGTGGCATAATATAATATTATGCATCCGTTGAGGATTATATTATACCACACCTTAGACCTAAGAAAAACCCAACTATGATGAACGACTCAAGCTTGGATCTCATCTTACATGACATTGAGCATGGAGTGGATCACACTTTCATCCTCAGTTGGAGAAACTCTGACAAATATGGTGAATCTTACACACTCACCACTGGTTGGATTGATTTTTTGAGGAAGAGAGGACTGCAGTGCAACGACAATGTAAATTTTTGGTGGGACTATATCCGTGGTCGATTTTGTGTCATCTCCAAGCACCACTCAGAGGTATCGTGAAGGTCATATACAATGTCACTGGAAGCTCGACTGAACAATGTATGCCCACTTGCTACAATAGTTGAAGATTACATAAACAAAAAATACTTTTGAAATTCTCATAAATAAACCAATCGATTACAATACTTATGAAATGCTTAGAAATAAACCAATCGATTACAATACTTCTGAAATGCTCAGAAATAAACCAATCAATTGCTTAGGTTTTAAGTTATCCTCCTCGATACTGCAATTCCATGATCGAATCCTGCACATGCATATGTTACATCGTTTCTTTATGTGATGTTTCAGAGTAGGGAATATATTATGTGGCAAGCGCTATACACCGTCTCATGGCCTTTGAACCCAGACATTTCAAAATTTCAATTCTTTCAAATAAAGGGTGCACTAGTTTAAATTTTGAATTTTGAAATTTCAATTACAGAACGATGGCATGGTGGTGGTTGTTGGACATTTACAAGAGGTCTTAGCATGCGATTGCGGACATTAATCCAATGTACCCTAACTCATTGGAGCAACTAGCTAGATATCTGGTCTCTGGCATCATATGTTGATGGATGGAGATGCATTGTTGGATTACTGAGAAGGGGGGTGAATCAATAATAACATAATTATAATCATTTTTCTTCAAATGTTATATCAATGTAGAATTATTATCCAATAATGAGCAGTAAGAAATAAATAATCACACACATACACAGTACACCAATGTTTTACATGGAAACCCAAATCGGGACAAAACCACGAAATGTTTTTTCTTATATGTCTTGAAGAATTACATTCATTGGAAGCACCGACTTCCTTTATTTTCCAGCTGCAACTGGAAGTAGGCTCCAACCTCCTAGTTTCTCAGGCTACAACCTGAGGGAATCTCCAACTCCCCAATTCTTTGGCTACAACCAGAAGGAGGCTACAACCCCTTATGTTCTTTGGCTACAACCAGAAGGTGGCTACAACCACCTGTCCTTTCCCCGTCCTGCCACCCTGAAGTAGAAGTAGAATGATGGAACTACTATCACACTATCACTGTGATATATACCATTGTAAACATGTACTAATAAATATGAACCATGCATTAACCATGCATCAACCTGTACCTCAACCTATAATCAACCTGTACCATAAACAAGTGCATCAACCATGCACCAACCTATACCAAACAACCTGTAATCAACCTGTACCATAAACAAGTGCATCCATCCATGTACCAAGTAAATACCAATCATGTGTCAACTACTCATCAATTATGGCTCATCAATATGTACCAACATCATCAACTATACACCTCATGTATGTGCCAACTCATCAACTACTTGTCTCAACCATGTACTCAACATTTACCTCAACCAAGAGCCCTCATCAATTTCATCATACAAATCTGATTTGTAGCTCTGTAATAGACCTATTGTATATGATCACATTCCTGCAAACCTTCATCAACTTTAACAACAAGAGACTAGCATTTTCATCAAAATTTTCTTTAGCCTCACATGCCTAGTTTTGGATTAGTCAACAACCCTAACTTGAAGTAATCATAACTTTGAACCTGTAATGTATAAAGATCTAAAACTAATACACAATGTTATTCAGTGTGTTTTGTGAAATTCCTCTAGGTTTCACTACGTGGAACCTCTCAAAAAAAGAGTTATAGAAAAAATGACATACCTTGCTAAATTCTGGCTTATTCTAGAGAGCGACCTTGTAGAGGGTGCCTCACACGAAATATTTGTTGAATTGATATGAAATTGTTAAAAAGAACACTACATACTATACTATAACCAACATATTTTGTCTCACTGAAGTTGGATCTGTTATGAAGAAGTTATGACGTTTTAACCCAAAACACCTATTTTTGACTAGTTTCAGGACTAGTCACAAACCCTATTTTCCACGGAGTGTAACTCCCAAAATAAAACTACTCACAAGCTGAATTTTTTACCACAGATACTTGGGTATGGTTTCTCAATGGAATATCAATTTCACAGTCTGAATCATTATAAAAAATAATTTATAGCGAAAATGGTGAGATGACCTATAAATAACATACCTTAGAAAGCACCATCAAAAGAATTTATCCTTCCTTGCATTTCGGCCTTGTATTCTTCACCTTCCCTCAAAAATTTTGCTTAGATATCCTTGGTTACCTTAGAAATATATAGATATTCAATATTCTCAAGTGTAATTAAAATGAGAGAGCCTTGCCTCTTATTTATACTCTCCAAGTAGCTTCCTTAAAAACATCTTCTAGGTCACTTGGCCCACATTCCTTATTTTAGGGTTAACCCACTTCTAATTTTTCCATTAAATTTATTATTGAAATAATTTATTTTGTATTCACTTTGAATTATAATACACTCATCACTTTACTTTATTATTTACCTTTTAAAATCTCTTAAACCACTTTGACTACTTTGACCTTTTGGGGCTTCTAGATGACATATGAGGGTCCTCCAACTTCGTAAGGCCATAAATCTCAAATCATGAGGCGTTATGTGACATTCCACATACCACCAGAAATGGAATGACATGTAATATCCATATAGAATAGTATTACCTTCAAATATAGAAAAAATCATACCATTATCCATCAAACAAACTTGGGTCCTTTACCCAAACTTGGGTTCTCCAACTTCACATGGTCATAACTCTCTAACCGTAAGGAGTTTTATGAAATTCTACATACCACCGGAAATGGCATAACAAGCACTATCCATCTAAGATATTTTCCGTGACAAATTCACTGTCCTTCATCTCATTATTCCACAATTAATCATGGGTTCTCTTACTCCGCAAAGTGTCTTCCCGTGAGGGCTTTCACCATAAGGGGAACACTTTAGAGTTCATCCATATTTACTTCTTATCAACCATTACAACAAAATAATGAGTCATGTTTGCATCAAACAATCTTGGGTCCATTACCCAAGCCTTTGTGCTATGGGAATTTCTTCAAGGGTTGACATCAATGACAACCAACCTTAATCAACAATCTCCCCCTTTGGCATTGATGAAAACACTCTAATGCAATACTGAAATCATATCACTCATGCTCCCCCTAGAACCATGCCTCTGTCCTTTGCATCTGATAAATCTTTCTCTGTCCTCTGCATCTGATAAATTTTCTCCCCCCTGGAACAATGCCTCTGTCCTCTGCATCTAATAAATCTACTCCCCCTGGAACCATGCCTCTGTCCTCTGCATCTGATAAATATCTCCCCCTTTTTCATCAATGGAAAAGGTATCTTTCCATTTGGGGATGCTCTCCCTCATTGAACTGTCCTCTTATAGTGCTTCCTCATACACATATAATACATATAAGATAAGCATTCAAAAAACATTCATTTTGGAGTAGAAATAACTCCAAGTGTTTGGCGAAGATATTCAAAGGCTTCCCGTGGAAGTGGTTTTGTAAATATGTCTGCCACTTGTTTGTTTGTACCCACATACTCAACTCTGATGTTTTTTTCTGCAACTTGTTCCCTTAGAAAGTGATACTTGATTGGAATGTGCTTCGTCTTGAAATGCATCACCGAGTTTTTTGAGATACCAATGGCACTTGTATTATCACAATATATTGGAATGGTCTCATCATACTCAACCTGTATATTTGTCAAAGTTTGTTTCATCCAAAGACCCTGTGTACAACATGTTGCTGCTGCAATATACTCTGCTTTGGCTGTAGATAGAGATATTGATGATTGTTTCTTGCTTAGCCATGATACCAAACACTCACCTAAGTAGAGCGCTGCTCCACTGGTGCTTCGTCAGTCATCAATACAACCTGCCCAATCTGCATCTGTGTAGGCAATAAGTGATAGATCTTTCCCTTTTGGATACCATAATCCAAACTCTTATGTTCCTTTGAGATATCTAAAGATCCTTTTTACTGCTAATACAAGGGATTCCTTTGGTGTTGCATGAAATCGTGCCACCTTTCCAACTGCCTGCATTACATCTGGTCTGGATGTTGTCACATATAGTAGGCTGCCAATCATTGACCTGTATTGCCTATGATCCGTAGACTTTGAATCATCATCTTTGTTCAACTTACAACCGGTTTGCATGGGAGTGATAACTAGTTTGCAATCTTCCATTCTGAACCTCTTTAGCATTTCTCTGATATACTTGGTTTGAGAAATAAAAATTCCTTGGTTGCTTTGACATATCTGAAGTCCCAGAAAGAAGGATAGTTCTCCAAGTAACGATATTTAAATTTCATTCTGCATGTTTTTTGCAAATTTTTGGCTTAACCTATCATCATCACTACCAAAAATAATACCATCAACATAAACTTCAATTAATAAAATATTACCTTGACTAACCTTGATGTAGAGGTTGTTGTCTGCACATCATTTTCTAAACCCTTTCTGCTACAGATACGTATCCAGTCTGGAGTACCATGCTCTAGAAGCATGTTTTAGACCATACAAGGCCTTCTTTAATTTACACACATAGTCTGTGTTCTCTGACAACTGAAATTCTTCTGCTTGTTCAATGTAGACTTCTTCTTCAAGTTCCCCATTCAGAAAAGATGATTTTACATTCATTTGATATACTTTAACATTTTTGGAGCATGCATAAGCTAAAATCAAACGGATTTCTTTTATTCTGGCAACTGAGGAAAATGTCTCTTCAAAGTTGATTCCTTCAATCTGTGCATATCCTTTATATACCAATCTAGTTGTGTTCCTTGTAACTTGTCCATCTTCATTCAATTTATTCCTGAAAACCCATTTTGTGTCGATCACATTCTTATTCTTTGGTCTTGGAACCAATTGCCAAGTGTCATTTTTCTCTATTTGATCCAATTCTTCATCCATGGCCTTATTCAAAAATTCATCCTTGTTGGCTTCTTCAAAACAATTTGGTTCAATTGTAGATAAGAGTGCTAGGTGTGTTTGTTCTGGTGAACGGTTTTTTCTTCTAGTCTCAACTCTTGCATATTTGTTTCCAATAATCTGATCTGAAGGACGATTCTTCTGTACTCGTTTGCTAGATGTCTTTGGATATACTTGCTAAACTTTCTCTTCTTCTTCTCTCAGATTCTCTTCATCTTCATCTTCCTCTTCTACTTCTTTTTCATCTTCTTCTTCGAAAAGTTGTTCCATTGATTTTTTTTCTTCTTCCTTTGATTATGATCTTCCTGTTTTATCAATTGTTACGTTGATGCTTTCCACAACTTTGTTTAATCTTATATTGTAACACTTGTATTCTTTCATTGTACTTGAGTAACCAACAAGTATTCCTTTGTCCACATGAGAGTCAAACTTTCTCATTCTGCCATCTTCTTTTTTGATGTAGCATTTGCTTCCAAAAACTCTGAACTGCTTCACATTTGCTGGTCTTCCTTTCCATAGCTCGTAGGGAGTTTTATCAGTGTTTTTTCTGAGCATTACTCTGTTTTGAATGTGAATTGTTGTATGCACTGCCTATGTCCAAAAAATATTTGTCATCTTTGAATCCATTATCATTGTTCGAGCCATTTCTTTTACTGTCATGTTCTTTCTTTCAACAACTCTAGTCTGTTGAGGTGTCCTAGCGACGAAGAATTGCCTTTTTATTCCATGATTGTTGCAGTAGTCCATAAATTCATTATAGGTGAATTCTCCTCCATTATCTGATCTTAATCATTTGATTCTTGAATCCATATCATTTTCAACCATTTCCTTATAGATCTTGAACTTTTCAAAAACTTCTGACTTGTTCTTGAGAAATAAAACAACATTCATTCTTGTATAATCATCAACTAATAACATAAAGTATCTTTCACCTTTTAAATCTTTTGTTGTAGTTGGTATAACTAGATCAGTATGCACAATTTCCAATGGTTTTGTTGTTGAATATTTCTTTGATTTGAACCAGGTCTTTGTTTGCTTTCCTTGATGGCAATGCTTGTATAAAGTGTTGGTTGGTTTCGTGATATGGGGCATTTCTCTAACTGCTTCTCTTTTGTTGACTTTAAAAAGGTTATAAAAATGCATGTGACCCATTCTTTTGTGCCATAGCCAACTTTCATCTTCCTTTCCTAGACAACACTTTTCATTTCCAATTTCGCTTAATACATATATGTTGCTTGAAGTTCTTGCAGTTGTAACGACCAATTTCCCTGAACCTTCTTTTCTTATCTCACACTTTTGTGAATCGAAAGTAACTTTATGACCTTGGTCACACATTTGACTCACACTTAAAAGATTATGTTTCATATATTCTACTAGTAGAACATTTTTTGCCTTTTCATTCTTGTTCCCAATTCGGACTGTGCATTTTCCAATGATTTTGGCTTAATCATCATTTCCGAATGAGATTGATCCATCTCTTTCGTTTCATAATGTAAGAAACTTGTCTCTATCACCTGTCATGTGTTTTGAATATCCACTGTCAACATACCAACCACGTTTCTTTTGTTTATCTTGTAGAGTGACTATGCATTCTTCATTGCTATATTGATCTTGCTTTCTTATCCATGTCATTTTCTGAGGTTCTTTTTGTGACTATGTTGAGGTTCTTTAGGAGGGACTGTCGTTCTGCAATTTTTGGCCATGTGTCCAAAATGGTTACATTTGTAACATTCCACTTCAGTGCTCAAAGATTCAAACATGTTGTAACTTTGTCTCTGTGTTTCACTAGGTATTCTTGAATAACCCCTTTGTGTATGGCTCTCAAAGTAGTTATTGTTCCTGTTGTTAGCTCTGCAATTTACAACTTTATGTCCAAAATTATTACATGCATAACATAAACCAAAAAATATATTTT
>ML804594.1:25673-52636 GCA_009831015.1 Picea engelmannii | reverse complement strand
GGATCCCAGCGGGTCGGGGTTTCGGCGTTCGGCGTTCCTGGAGTCAAGGGTTCAATCCCTTTGAAATCGCGACGGGAGATTTCCCGAGTCGACCAGAGCCGTTGATCGGAGGGAGGACACGTGGCGGAAGATCTGGAGGAGTCAGGGTTCGGGGCTTGGCAGGGTCAGTGACCTTTTGATTCAGGAGGCGTGAACTCCCGAACCGCGAAATCCCGACAGAACAGGAGGGAGATAGGTGTCGAGGTGTAGGTCTCTCAACGAGAAGCAGACATGTGGCATCGGGGGTTTCGACGTTCGGGAAATGGCGAGGTAAGAGTTTATGTCCCGTAAAATCCCGAGTTGCGATCTCCCGATAGCACGTGTGGGAGACAGGTGTCAGGGCGAGAAGCCTCACCTGGGATGTTGACAGGTGGCACGAATCTAGAACTTCGGGGTTTCGGCGTTCGGAGTTTTGTGATACAAGGGTTTTATGCCCGTGAAGTCGCGAGTCGCGATTTCCCGAAATAACGGGAGCCGTTGATCTACGGAGGTACATGCGGCATCAGATCCCGGATATCGGGGTTCGGTGTTTCGGGGTTTTCGATCACAAGGAAACTTGCATCGTGGATCCGCGATCCGCGAAATCCCGAGGGTGACGTGGCATCGTGGGCCCCGGGAGTAGTGGAAGACAGGTGGCGCGCAGTCGGAGTTTTGGGGTTCGGGGTTTTGTGTTGTAAGAGACGCTCGACCCACAACCTCTGATTTCCCGATAGGGAAATCCCCGAAAGGTGAAGCATTGACCCGTTGAGTATCGGGGTTCGGGGTTATGAGTTACATGTGACTGCGCTCACAGAACTCGCGAGATCGCGAATTCCGATTTCCCGATTTCCGAAAGGGGAATCACCGAAGGAGTGTACTGTGGGTAGTGGACTCCCGAGGGAGCTGAAGAGAGTTGACTCTTCGGGCCCTTGAGAAACAGAAGGTCCTGGTGGAGCAGTTGGCTCGGTGAGGGGCGAGTTTGCGTCAATAATGTTTATAGGGATTTAGTTAGAATGATAATCTATCATTATTAAAAAAAACACTTTATATTCTTCCTGGTGCCGGAAGCATTCCAAAAGTTGTTCATAAATTAGAGATCTCGAAATCTGTAACGATTTAGTCCAGGTGTTGAATCAGAGGAGGTTGGGGTCAATAAAATATCCATTTTGTCATCTAAAGTAAAAACCACATGATTAAACTGAAGGAAGAAATAAATGCAGGCTATATATTACATCAATACGAAATGAAGATATAAATAAGTTATGCTCCAATATTTAATTTATAAACAATTTCATGAGAATTCGACAATAGGGAAACTGCCCGGGGTGTGCAGCTTCTGTACAGTGGCATTAACCTACTTAAAGAATCGACATAAGACTACCTAAAAAGAATGAGAGGGCGAAGGACCAGGCCTCGATATTAACGCTGGGTGAATGACAAGGTGCTGACACAGTACCGACAGTGTGGTGGTTTTAGAGGCATAATTAAAACTTGGACAGTAAGACAAAGAAATAATCCAGTCATCATTCAAGGTGCAAATTGGAAAGGATCTCTCATGCTGCCAGCTGAGGTAAAAGAGACTGGTAAAAAAAAATCGTGAAGGTTGCGAGAACAACTCGGAAATTACAGAAGGGAGCCGACGCTGATCTCCATCGAGAGTCCACGTCGATACAAACACTCACCAGAAAAAGGGTTGATGACAGTCCAATCTCAAGGACCGATAACAATCATGTACAGTGAAAATTTAGTGCGAGCGACTCTCGTTGGGAAGAAAAACAATTTCTTTAACAAATAAATAAACATGCTGAACCATTGGTGTGAATTCAAAAACATCCTATACCCGTATTTACAGCTTGGATTTAGATGGTAAGGAGATGTTTGTGGCGGGTTTACTAAGTCCGGAATGGTTTGGGGTCACCAACATCAAAATTTTCCTAACCAGTTGTTGAGAAGGGGTAGTATAGCTTGCACAGACTGAGGATGAACGACGCTAAAACGTTTAACAGTCTTCCTACACACAGTCAGCCATGGATACTCTTGGATGCCTTAAATCTTGTAAGAAAAACAATCACACTAAAGAAAAACAGTGGATAAGGGTGTAGTCTCGCTGGAATCAAAAAGTCAATCAGAAGTTTCTAGATTCGCCCTTGCGCGTTAGGTAAAATCGCGCGGGTGAAACCGTGGTTGAATGACAGAAATACAGAAGACGTTTTCCATGTAAGGTGTAACGCCATCAAGTAACCATTCGCAGAGGGAGGTCATTCAGCCTCTACATACAAGAACGAATTCCGAAATTTCTTCTGGACAAAACGGAGGCAACCCAAAAAAATCACTACAGAGCGAAATGCCAGTTAACACATCCCTGTTGTTCAACATTTCATTAAAACTACAACAGTAAGGCTAGAGACAGTAACACTGTACATCGAAAATTTTAGATTCGAAAACACAGTCTCCAGAAATAAACAACAGCGTATAGTAAGGCAGACGCGTAGGGATCTCAGTGAAAGGCAAAAGAGATGAAAACTTCGTAAAACCATGGAGGTATCCTAAAAACACCGTTCCATTGTTAGAGCTACAACTATTGGTATATTTTCTCCCTATTTGCGCAGTAATTTCCAATTTTAATTACTGTAATGACCTCTTCCATTTCTATAGTAGATTTAAAGTGTCAATCCATCACAAGAGTAATAAGAAAAAATCGAAAGGCATCAAGCTCAGGACAAAATACATCTATGCACAATTTAGCATACAGATTCAAGCATAAATTCCTAATGCATTCTACTCTACCAAAGTACAATTCATACCGTTGCCCCTTTTGCTTGCTCCGTGTGTCGTCCGCGTGCTCCGTGCTGCTTCTGCTCCGTGCCAACTGTCGAGACCTCACCGGTACCTCCCAGCCAATCGCTAGGGGTACTCTGCTTCCCCCTTATCCCCCCGAGCCACAAAGGGGCCACAAAAATCTAGAAGGTATGCCTAGCTTCCCAGCTCGCCTCCAAGGCTGAGCTACCACTCCAATACAAGCTGAGAAAATCCCAACTCCTCACAAGCAATCAGTCCAGTCCAAATCTGGCAGCGTAATGTTACACTAATCACCGATCCCCCATCTTCCTCATCTACCTTTCTTTTATAGAGTTTTGAGACCCACCCTTGCCCTAAAACACATTTAATTTAATTTTTAATCAAAACCCTCCAAAAATTCTCTGTCTTACAAGTGTCACTCATCCCCCACGTTTCTCCAACTATTATTTTCTTAAATTTATTAAAAGGCTCATTTCCCTATTTTTATTATTCCCTTTCTTTCTTTTTCTTTTTTAAACCAAAAAGGTAAATGCGCTAATTAATCTTTTCATTTATTATTTACTTAATTATCTTTTGTTCTTTCACAAGTTAGGAAATAATTTCTTCTTTGCAAAATTTTAAACCATTGGTTTTAATTTAATTCTTACTCTCATTATTTACCCCAAGAATTTTATGAAGACCTAACTATTACTTAAGTGGGTTTTTGTTTGAATTTTTATTTTTATGCTAGGGCCTTTCTCTTTAAGGTTACACTAAAATTTTTACCCTAGAAAAGTCTTAGGCTTAGGACTTAGATTATGAGCTAGGCGACAATTGGTTAGGGAAGTTGTTTAAGGATTTATTAAGGAGTTAATGTCTTAGGGCCATCTAGGTTTGTTTCTTCATCATCATCAACGCGACGTGCCCTTCAGGACGCACTACGTGCTCCAAGGGTGCCACTCGCCTCGTTCGTTTCTTTTGCGCGACGTGCCCTTCAGGATGCACCACGTGCTCCAAGGGTGCCACTCGCCAACTTGTGTTTCTTTTGCGCGACGTGCCCTTCAGGATGCACCACGTTCTCCAAGGGTGCCACTCGCCAACTTGACTGATTGGTAGACATGTATAACCCCTGGAGTCAACACTCTACCAGGTGAACTTTTGGGAGACTAAGGGCTCTAAGGAATAAGGGCCCCGCCTTATTGTGCGCCCCTTAGAATCATCATGAGCGATTGTCGCATTCTGCCCTCACGGCATCGTGGATCCTCTCGAACTAGTTAATCGTTAACCTATAGTTCGAGCCACAACGGGAGTGCTAGTAGGCTGTGGCAGGGCTGTTGTCCACACCTCTCCCTCAACCTCTCTGGAAATCCTGTGTGGCCCCTTTACTCCATATGTGAGTCTGGTCGGCAAGCTATCGTCAGCCTGCATCATCAACAATCGTGTCAGAACATGTCAATCATCAAATCATCAAATCAATGAAATATCACAGTAAATAAATCAACTCAATTAGCACACTCCCTAACTCAATCCAGAGTCCAAGGGGTTCCACCAATGCCTCTGCATCATCAAGGTACAAAACCTTGCACACTCAATAAAACTGAGTCAATAGCACCTGTCTACATCAAATAGTAAAACCTCATGTCGTCTATCATAACGCATCATAATCAAGTATAAATGTTTTAACATTAGAAAAGTCCTGATCACTTGCGAGAAAGTGTCCTCAAATAATAAGTTTTCTCAGTGCGCCAGAGCGGGATGTTACATAATACATGTATGTTAAGAAATGATTTATGGTTTGAGTTTAATGATGGTAATGAAAGTAAAAATGTTAGTATAATATGTTTTGATTACTTTTATGTTGTATCTAATATGATGCTCTAATGTGTTTGCATGGAAAGTTTCCTTGTTGAGATACTCCTCAAGGGTATAATGAGGGGTGGAAGGGTCTATTAGAGTAATAATATTGTAGGTCATTCAATGTAAGATGGATTAGATTCATTATATTCATTATTATTAAGTAAAACTCATTATGGTAATTAATATTGAATAAATATAATGAGGTCTTATTAAATAAAGCCTATTGAAGTCTACTAGATAGTTAGCAGGGTTTTATGATTACAATTTGCTTGTTAGTTATAAGTAAGGATGGTTTCTTCCTTATGGGGTGTGTGGAAAAATATTGTACTTGAAGCTTAGCTCATTGATAGGTCACTCAACCTTAAGATATAAATGAACATGAGTGGATTCCTTCCATATAAGGACTATTATAAGGTGTTGACCTTCCTTGAGGATATTTTGATATAATCAAGTAAAGGAGATCCTCTATCTTATTTTAGAATATCTTTTATGTGATAGCATTTTCAGATCTAAGGTACTTAACAATTGGTATTACAACTCTGTTTTGGGCCCAAAAAAGAAGATTTTTTTTTCTATTTTCCAGGTTTTCAAAGGAAAAAAGAGGGCTACAACATCTGGGCTAATTCTTCTAGTTTTATGAGCAGAATTTGAAGAGACCAATTGAAGATATGAGTTTCTCGTTAAAAAAATACAAGATAAAACAAAGGTCCAAATTGGATTTCCGAAAGTGGATATATCAATCATTTAAAATCAACAATTTTATGGTTTTTTGTGAGAGTCATCTGGATTGTAGAGTAGATATTTTGTGGAAGTGTTTAGATTTCCTCCTAAACAAGTGCTTGTAGATACAAAGTGGTCATGGGATTTCATAATTGTGATTATAATATAAATTTGGATAAATTTTAAGGGAGTTTTGGTTATTTCAAAATTTTCATCTCAAAACCCTAGTTCTCATACTTGCAATAGATTATGGCTTCTTACATGGATATATTATCCCCTATCATTAGCTTATGACTTGATATATTATCTGTTGTCATTGAGGAGTAGATTATGACTTGATATATTATCCCTTGTCATTGAGGAGTATCTTATGGCTTATCACATGTATATGTTAGCCCCTTATCATGTTCTTCATGAAATATCCCCACCAATTGTTCTTTTGTACTCCTCTCTAGACCTTGTAGTGATTCTTCTCCACTTTTTCAGCATCCACTGGGAATAATTAATATACAATTTGTTCACCAAGTGTTTTTGAGCTTGGGCTTTGATACCATATGATTTGTAAATGATATGGCTATAGATTTCCATATTGCCAACATAGATCCTTCTCAGTGAAATTAAGATTGTATCTCTATGTGAGTCACTCCCAAACTAACATGTAGCTTCTTCAATATGAATTCATTTTTATGAGTGACTAACTTTGTTCAAATTTGGTTTCAATGATTGGTTTGTTTGTTTGTAATGCCAATATGTCAACTATGAAAACAATTGTGCTTCAGCTCTATCATGCTAGAAAAATACCATACTCTATTATTTAAATGTACAATCCCAAGAGTCTAATTATATGAATTCATTGAATAATTCTCTCTCTCTCTCTCTCTCTCTCTCTCTACAATGTTCACACTCAAATTAACACACACGTGCTATTACAATATACATGAACAATGTAAGACCATGAATCAAAACACTACTTGACATCATTCCTCACCATAGCCAATACAATTTACATGTTTCTATGTTTGTATGGGGATAACTTGGAAAATTCTTTGTTATGCACTTTGATGAATAATGTTTGAAATAGTTCAAAAAAGGGTTGTACGTACACATGTAGTGAGTGTGAGGCAATATTGTTGTAACATACCCAATCACCTCATTACACCAATTGAGGTGAGGAGGTACTCCATAAACCATTCAAATTACTTTGGTATTATGTTGTCACATAACCAATTATCCAAATTAAACTAGCATTAGAATTATGAGATATAATTCACAAACAAATATCAATTAGCAATGTAAAGTCCATTGCCGATAACATATTCATCCATTACACCTATGAAGGAATTTAACCATCTAAACACATACACCTTAATATCTTATTTACTCATGGAATAATAACAATTGATATATGGACAATTGCAACAACATTCATATACAATCCATTCCAATACATTAATTACATTTTCTTCATGATTGTGGCCTACGCATGGCCATTTCCTAGCACACGACCATTTCTAAACAATTGACCTAGATAAACTTTAATTTATACAATAGAGGAATAAACATGTCATCTACATCACAACAATCATTGTAACAATCTTTAAAGAATATGCATATAAGGATCTATCATACAACCCATAATTCTTCTTGGAACAATGCTAAGTTGGGAGGCCTCCTAGGTCCTTGTAATAATCCATCATACATTATACACTAGACACCAGTATAATGAATGTATATGAATATGTGTAATAAAGTACAAAGAAAGCCTAATGAAGGATTAGTTGGAGTTGTGGGTAGGCTCCAACCATCTCTATTGCACTAATTAATATATGATTATGTGTAATAAAGTGAAAATAAATCCTAAAGAAGGATTAGTTGGAGCTGGTACAACTGCTCCAACCATCTCTATTGTACAAATATCCTTTCCACAAATATCTCTTTTCTTGAGTACACATGTGTCCCTATTATTGTTCCTATGATGTAGCTCTCTTCTTGAATACTTGTAGTTATTCCCTAGACTACAACACTTAGGTTTCATTACTATCTGACCTTGACTTCGATATTGGATGGAAGATTTGATTGAGATGCTCATGCAATTGTTGTTTGAAATTCTTGTGGAAATAAAGAAGTTTGTGATGAAGACAATCTTGGAGCGGCCTTTTTCCTGGTGGGTGAGAGCTACATGGAAGAAGCCCGCATATAAGAATAAGAAAAGACAAAATTAAAGATAAGTACATCTTTAGAGAATAAGATAATTAGAAAGTCGTTGCTAAAGATGCTTAAGAAAGCTTTGGAATGGCATCTTTAGCATCCCTTTTGGTCAACACAATCTTTGTTTCCTATATAAAAACATAGAAGCATAGTATATGAAAATTCTAGAAATTGTGTTAAACTTGAAACACGATCTAATATTGAAGGATTTATTGTTGGAGGAGATTCATTAAATACTTAAGCATTACCTCAGCAGGTTCTACATGACCTCCCATTCTAGGATCGTTCTTAATCTCCCCTTTGAGTCTGATTGACTCTTTGATTCCCCACAGGAATCTTCCACACACAAGTGTCTATCCACAGGTCATTCTTTGGAGCTATGCCTGTGCGAGCAAGCACTAAGTGCCAACTCTCATCCACGTGACCAGTCGATGTGACCACAATCTTCACCTAAAAAGTATTTCGGTTTTTGCAACTTCGCGATCACTGATGTGAGTCCCTCTGACTCGTAAACCCCCGAAACCCTGAATGTCTAACGGGTCCTTTGACTCCTTCCTTGACATTACTTAATGAGACCTATGACTAAAACATGGGGCCCAAATATTTCAGCACTTCAGAATTTCACTTATAGGTGATTGAAATGCAACAATACCCTTCACCGATAGTCGAAGTCACGATGGTCCCTTGTCACAATCGACGTCTTTGATCTTCCTGTGATCTCACGGTCCTGATTCTATCAGGACTCCACGACTCAGGAGTTTGCAACTCTTGACTCTGAGTCACAACATCCTCCATGCCCCGACTTCCGAAATGGCGAATTCAAGCACGCAATGAATGACCCTCGTTGATCCAGATCTAATGACCACTATCCCTCCTGAGATTATGAGTGTTGAAAGACACTCAGCCTTATCCTTCCGCTAATATACAAGATCCAACAATTCACGAAACTTCGGTGATTCTCCCTCTAAGAATTTCAACCACTCATTGAGGCTTCCCAAAGACTTATGCCCAAATACCTTGGTGTCTTTCCTTCAGATCTTAAGTTCTAGGAGGTGACTCTGGACCTCTTTCTTCCTTTGAACACTTCAAAGGTTATAACCCTTATGAATTTTGACTCTCACTGTAACTCTGGAATCTAAGGAATCCTTTCACGCACACCTTGCGGCATTCACAATAACCCCTGGTGATTTCACTCTTCAACTTCGTGCACTCCTTTGCGACAACAATTCTTCAACCATTCTCCTCAGTTGGAAAAGTCTAAGACTTAGACTCTGGCCTGTGCACACCTTCCATGGATCTTGTGCTACACCTTCACTTCTACTAGTATGAGAACAATGATATCCCTCCTAGTCTTTTTTGAGATAAAACTTAGAACCCTATCAATGCACTCTATCTGTACCTTCACTGCACCCCTTGCAGGATTCCTCAGGATGAGAAATAATTGAAACTCATACTTATTCTCTCACAGACTTCATACATCCAACATGAAATCAAGAGCGTACACACACATAGCATTGAATAAAATGCATAACAGAGAACATAAGCAAAACTGTAAACATACCATTAAAATAAATGTAAACAACAACCACCAGAACACCATGAAATGGAGTTAAAGAATTTTTATATTAATCCCAGTGCTCCTGTACATGGTTCAATAGAAACAACTATCTGTTTATACAATCCTACAATATCTTTTCTTCTCTATGCTCTTACTCTCTACATCTCTACAACTTACAATGAGAATTACTGACTACAATACAACATCTACAAGGGAGCTTTCTATATTTTTCCCTCTTTCATCTCTAAGCTATCTTATGAGAATTAAAATCCACCTACTTTACATTTATTATAATTAAATTCCTCCATATCCGACAGATGAGAGAAACACTCAAGATCTACTTACAATCTCCAAAACATAAATGCAAATACATTCTCCTAACTATTACATTAATGTTCCTTCATTCAAATTCAAAATGTCTCAAAGTATGTGCTCATGAAATTCTAGTTGTCTTTGCCTTTGTGCTTTCTTTGTTGGTTCTCTTACAATGCCCCTGCATCATACTCCCTTGCTGGAAAAAATTCATGAACTCTTGTTCATGAGCTCCTGCACCGGCTGTCCATGTCTTTGGATATCTGTTTCACCTTCCCAACTGACATCCTCAATCGGGTGTCCTTTCCATTTGGATAAATATTCAAAATATGTCTTTCTTCGGGTCTTCTTCCCAACTCTCTGATCAATTATCTTTTCCATCTGTGGCTTTTCAGCTACAGGCAACTGTTTGACCCATTGAACTTCTTTTTGGTTCTTTTCTCCCACTTCATCTGGTCTGTAAGGATACAGATCCGCTATATTGAATATGGGTGATATTCCTAACCCATCTGGTAATTCTACTTCATAAGCATTGGCCTCAAACTTTCACAAAATCTTACATGGTCCAATTTTCTTCATCTTCATCTTATTGTATGTTCCCCTTGGGAACCTTTCTTTTCTGAGATGCACCAAAACCAAATCACCTACTTCAAACTGAAGTTCTCTCCTATGTTGATCTTCTCTGCACTTGTATTCCTGGTTAGAATTCTTTAACCGCTCTTTGATCTTTCCATGAAGCTCTTGCATCTCTACTACAAAATGCTATGCTCCAACACTTCTGAATTTGCTCTGCCCTAAGTCTCTCAAATCAAAGAATCCTATTGGTTGCATTCCATATACTATATGAAATGGGCTCTGTCCTGTACTCCTATTGGGTGAATCGTTATATGAAAATTCTGTGTATGGAAGAACCTGATCCCATTGACTGCGATGTTCAGCTACTAAACTCCTCAATAAATCTCCCACAGTCTGGTTCACTACCTCGGTCTGTCCATCCGTCTAAGGGTGATATGTTGAGCTAAAAGACAATTATGTCCCCAACTTCTTCCATAGTTTTCTCAATAAATGAACAACAAATTTTGTATCCCTATCCGAAACAATACTCCTTTGTAAGCCATGAAGTCTAACAACTTCTTTGAAAAACAGGTTTGCAATGTGAGTTGCATCACTAGTTTTCTTACATGGAATGAAATGTCCCATTTTAGAAAATCTATCGACCACCACAAATATGGAATCACAACCCCTTTGTGTCATCGATATTCCTAACACAAAATCCATGCTTACTGCATCCCATGGCCTCTATGGTACTGTAAATGGTTGATACAATCTTGTATTTTTTCTTTTCCCCTTTGCATGCTGACAAATTATGCATTTGTTCACAAATTTCTTGACATCTATCCTCATCCCTGGCCAATAGTATGAGCCATTCAGTTGCACAAAAGTCTTATCATGGCCAAAATGTCCAACCAATCCCCCACTATGTTTTTCCTTCAGAAGATTCTCTCTCATGGAACTCTTCGGAATACACAACTGATTTCCCTTGAATAACAGTCCATCCTGAATCAAATACTCGATCCATTGGCTTCTATCTCTGAGAACTGGATTCTCGCATGATTCATAAGCATCTCTAAAATCTGGATCATCTCTATACATATCCTTAAGTCTATCAAAACCTAAGGTCTTCACACGAAACTCCTGCAGAATCAAACATTTCCTGCTCAATGCATCAACAACCCTGGTAGCAGTTTCAGAAATATGATTTATAACAAAAGTAAAGTTTTGCATATATTTGACCCATTTTGCATGTTTTTGGTTCAATTTTTCCTATCAAGTTATGAATTGTAAAGCATGGTTGTCGCTATACAAGATAAACTCTTTCGGAACCAAGTAATGCCTCCATTTTTTCAGTGCCTGTATAACTGCATAAAAATCCTTGTCATACGTTGAGTACTTCATATTGGTTTTGTTCATCTTCTCACTAAAGTATGAAATCGTTCTATTTTCTTGACTCAAGACTGCTCCAATCACAAATCCACTTGCATCACATCTGACTTGGAACTTTTTACTAAAATCTGGCAGAACCAAAATGGGTTGTCCAGTTATTTTCTCCTTTAACAACTTAAAACTCTTCTCTGCTTCCTCTTTCCAATGAAAAGATTTTTGTATTTTCTTAACTGTGTCCATCATTGGTGCACATATCCCACTGAAATTTCTGATGAACTTCCTGTAAAAACTAGCCAATCCATGGAATCTTCTGACTTCAAAGATATTCCTCGGTGATGGCCAATCTTTGATTTCTCTTACCTTTTCCAGATCCATATTCAACTCATTCGAAGAGATCACAAACCCCAAATAAACTAGTTCTTTCTTCATGAAAGATGACTTCTTCAAATTTATCAAGAACTTCTCTTGCTGCAACCTCCTCATCACTAGAGCTAAGTGTTTCAAATGTTCTTCCTCAGTCTTATTAAAGATCAGTATATCATCAAGATACACAATCACAAACTTTCCAATGAAATCTTTCAAGACTTCGTTCATCAACCTCATGAAATTACTTTGCGCATTCGTCAAACCAAACAGCATGACAAGACATTCATACAGTCCTTCATTCGTTTTGAATGTTTTCTTTCATTCATCACCTTCCCTCATTCGAATCTGATGATATCCACTTTTCAAATCAATCTTTGAAAACAACTTTTCTCCACTCAAGCAATCCATCAAGTCATCCATCCTCGGTAAAGGAAATCTATACCTGATGTTGATTTTTTTTATAGCTCTCGAGTCTGTACACATTCTCCATCCACCATCGTTTTTTGGACTTAGCATTGTTGGAACAACACATGGACTCAATCTTTCTCTAACCAATCCTTTGTCCATCAAATCCTGGACTTGCTTCTTAACTTCTTCATTCTCCTGCGTCATCAATATGTACGCTTCTTTGTTTGGTAAACTCACTCCAGGTATAAGTTCAATGTGATGGCTTATGCTCTTGATGGGTGGCAACGAACAAGGTAATTCATTCACCACTATATTAGCGAAATTCTCTAGCAGTTTTTGAATTTCCTCCGGTAGATCGTCTATCTTCGTACTCGTCAAAATGACTCTGGGTTTTCTCACTACATCAAACTGCATGTCTTATTCTTTCTTGACTTCGTCAAGAATATCCTTCCCACTCAAGAGAAGTATAGTATTTCTTGTCTCTATTTTTACCTCCTTTTCTTTAATTAGAAGCAACATATGAGTCCTACCATTCTTCTCCAAGGTGTAAGTGTTCTTACTCCCATCATGAACAACATTTTTGTCACATTGCCACGGTCTCCCCAACAAAATATGACAGACATCCATGGGAATAACATCACATAAAATTTCATCTCTGTAACACCCTATCTTAAATTCAACTAAACATTGTTTAGTGACTATTACCTGATGTCCTTTTTGCAACCATGAGACTCTGTATGGGCTCAGATGGTAAATTGTCTCCAATTCCAGCTTCTCCACCATTTCTATGTATACTAAATTATTTGTACTTCCACTGTCCACTATTATCTTGCATACCCTATCCCTGGTCTTGCAAGTAGTTCTAAACAAATTGTTTCTTTGGACTAGATTCTATATCTCCTTCTCTGGCTTTAAGAGAATTTTCATCATCATTAAGGATCTTCCACCTTCTGCATCTTCTGTCTCAACATTTCGCTTTTGCGCTTTAGAAATGTGAGCTTTGCCTCCTCCATCTCTTTTTCTGTCAGGACATTCGTAAGACTTATGTCCAATCTTTCCACATACAAAACATTTTATCTCACCACCTCTACCTCTTCCTCTTCCTCTGGCTCGAGGAAAAGTATTCCTGTCGGCATATTGTCTTCCCTATGAACTTCCTCCTTTTTCTGGGTGAGTATGAGGTTTATTTTCTTCCTCCTTAGGCTTCTATACTCTGTCTTGGGCAACTGTCTTGCCTCTGCTCTAACTTCTACCTCTGCCTCTTTGACTTTGCTTTCGGGTCAACTTTTCTTCAACCTTCAGAGCAATCTGATAAGAATCTTCCACATTTCTAATCGTCACCATACTCATCTCATCCTGAATGTCATATCTCAGACCATTCATGTATCTGGCGACCTTCTCATCATCATTTTCTCAATGACCTGCTCTAATTCTTATCTTGTAGAACTCTCCAGTGTATTCTTTCACTGTCATTCCTTTCTATCTCATATTCTTCATTCTTCGAAACAGATTAATCTGATAGTCCCTCAGTATAAATTTGGCTTTCATCTTTGCAACCATTCTATCCCAGCTTTTGATTCTTTCTTTGCCTTTGCAACGCCTATCTGCCTGCAGTTCATCCCACCACAGTTTTACATGCCCTTTAAGTCTAGTGATGGCATGTTTGACTTTTTTGTCCTCCTCGACATCCTCATAGTCGAAGTATTTTTCCAAAGCTCTAAGCCAGTCTAGCAACTCCTCAACGTCTAAGTTTTCTTTGTACATTGGAATATCCTTTTTTTCCCTGGCTCCTATTCTGGCAACAACTCTGAATAGACGTTCTTCTGCAACATCTTCGACCACAACATCTTCTCCAGCTCCAACCTCATTTTCACTTTCAGCCTCACTGACATCTCCATCATCGACTATCTGTCTCTGTGCTGTCTCCATAGCATCTAATCGAGCAAGGAGTTCTCTCATTTCCCTTTCCAGAGCTTGATCGAGCATTGTTCTATCTTGACATCTTCTGGGTGGAATTGTTCAAATCTGTTCCACGCAAAATTCAAATCACAACTTGTCTTATGTCTCCCTTGCTTACAGAAAACAAATATCGTAGGCTCTGATACCCCCTGACGTAGACACCCCTACCTCAGCAGGTTCTGCACGACTTCTCGGTCTATGATCGTTCTTAATCTCCCCTTTGATTCTGATTGACTCTTTGATTCCCCACAGGAATCTTCCACACACAAGTGTTTATCCACGGGTCCTTCTTTGGAGCTACGCCTATGAGAGAAAGCACTAAGTGCCAACTCTCATCCACGTGACCAACTGACATGACCACAATCTTCACCTGAAAAGTATTTTAGTTTTCGTGACTTCGCGATCACCGATGTGAGTCCCTCTGACTCGTCAACCCCCGAAACCCTGAAAGGCTAATGGGTCTTTTGAATCCTTCCTTGACTTTACCTGATGAGACCTCTGACTAAAACATGGGGCCCAAATATTTCAGCACTTCAGAATTTCTCTTATCGTCGATTCGAAATGTAGCAACACCCTTCACCGATAGCCAAAGTCATGATCATCCCTCGTCACAATCGATGGCTTTGAGCTTCTCGTGATCTGACGGTCCTGATTCTATAGAGACTCCACGAATTGAGAGTTTGCAACTATCGACTCCGAGTCACAACATCCTCCACACCCCGACTTCCAAAATGGTGAATTCGAGCATGCGATCAACGACCCTCGTTGATCTGGATCCAATGGGTATTATCCCTCATAAGATTATGAGTGTTGAAAGACACTCGGCCTTATCCTTCCACTGATCTATAAGATCCAATGATTCACAGAACTTCGATGATTCTCCCTCTGAGAATTTCAACCGTTTGTTCAGGCTTCCCAAAGACTTTTGCCCAATTACCTTGGCGTCTTTCCTTCTGATCTTAAGTTCTGGGAGGTGACTCTGGACCTCGTTTTTCCTTTGAACACTTCAAAGGTTCTAACCCTTCCAAATTTGGACTCTCACTGTAACTCCTGGAATTTAAGGAATCCCTGCATGCACATCTTGCGGCATTCACAATAACCCCTGGTTATTTCACTCTTCAACTCTGTGCACTCCTTTGCGACAGCAGTTCTTCAACCTTTCTCCTTGGTTGGAAAAGTCTAAGACTTCGAATCTGGACTGGGCACACCTTGCACGGCTCTTGTGATACACTTGCACTTCTACTGGTATGAGAACAACGATATCTCTCCTGAGATTTTCTGAGATAAATCTCAGAACCCTATCAACGCACTCTATGCAGACCTTCACTCCACTCCTTGCAGGATTCCTCATGATGAGAAACAATTGAAACTCATACTTCTTCTCTCATAGACTTCATACGTTCAACATGAAATCAATAGCATTGAAGCAAATGCATAACAAAGAACATAAGCAAAACTATAAACATACCATTAAAATAGATGTAAACATCAACCACCACAACACCAGGAAATGGAATTAAAGCATTTTTATATTAATCCCAGTGCTCCTATACATGGTTCAATAGAAACAACTATCTTTTTATACAATCCTACAATCTTTGTTCTTCTCTATGCTCTTACTCTCTATAGCTCTACAACTTACAATGAGAATTACTTACTACAATACAACATTTACGAGGGAGCTTTCTAGAGTTTTCCCTCTTTCTTCTCTAAGCTATATTATCAGAATTAAAATCCACCTACTTTACATTCATTATAATTAAATTCTTTCATATCTGACAGATGAGAGCAATGCTCAAGATCTGTTTACAATCTCCAAAACATAAATGCAAATACGTTCTCCTAACTATTACATTAATGTTCCTTCATTCAAATTCAAAATGTCTCAAAGTACGTGTTGGTGCAATTCCAGCTTCCCTTGCCTTTGCGCTTGCTTTGTTGGCTCGCTTACGATGCTCCTGCATCAATTATTTAAATGATCATGACTACATTCTAAAACCTGCAAAAGAATAAGAGGTTATCAAGATTGTAAAACAAGAACATAATTTGCAAGTCGAGTTGAGTTGATGTTGAAGATTAGTCATCCATCGCACTCATCTAATTCATCACATTTACCTTTTTGCAAAGCTGAAAGAAGGATTTGAATGTGCAAACAGATATTTCCAGGCAACTTCAGACAACCGAGCCAGCGGTCGGAAGCTAGGGGAGCAATTGGATGTTGATTTTTCCACTGATTCTCATATCTTATTATTTGCTTCAGATGACAAGCATATTCATATATATGATGTCTATAAAAAGAGAATTATCTATGATATGTCTGATATGCAAGTTCATATTTAATTAGATACATGTCTTGTTGGTTCGATGGGCATACTTATGATCAACAGAGAAATCGTGACTGGTGAAGACCATATCTTAAAGCACCGACTCAACTGGTGAAAACCATATCTGAAAGTGTCGACCCAACTAGTGAATACCATATTGAGCGAGAAAGTGATCGAGTCTGTATTCCGAAAATTCGGAGTATAAAGAATATATCTATTGTATCCGAAAATTCAGAGTATAAAGAATGATCTACCGTGCAGAAGTGGACCTCGGATAGATTCGATCTGTGAGAGTTTATTATCATTGAAATTTTGATAAAAATCATTGATGGATAAGTATCCAACAAGCATGAGAAGCACTTCGGACCAAGATCATCGTAGCCTAGAGAGAAAATTTCAAGTTAAATTATTTTCTAACAATGAAGATGGTGTTTTTAGCGCCTATGCATTTATTCCAAATGCCACCGAGGCATTATATTGACCAAGATGGAAACACAAACTGGGAATAAAGACCGTCTACAAGAGTGCCCAACTGTTGGATGATAAACGATAAGCATCTCCAAAATTGAAGTATAATTTTTATTTTATGAATTAGGGACTATCCGAGTTCTCTTGTATTTAGTCATGGTTGTAGAAATATACATATTACGTGTCAACTTTAGATAGTTTTAATATGTTAAACCATGGTCAAGATGGGATAAGTAGTACAAAAAAATTGCGTTTTAAAGCCAATGATGGAGTCATGGTTGTAAAAAGTATGTCAATGTAATAATGAGTCTCATGTACAAGGCAATGCATGAAGGGTAATGACCGAGTGTTTAGTTGAGTTGAGTTAGAATGAGTTTGTAAAGTTGAAAAAAAATGGAATGTTGTCAATGTCTTGATTGATTCAAGTGTGCGATTGAGTTAACTCATTCAAATGAAAGGAAAGGGTTAAATGTGTGTCTTTTAAAGGTAGATGATCCCCTCCATCTATGTAATGTAAGTTGACTTACAAGATCGACTTTAATGAAAGTGTCTTTCTTTTTCCATTAAGTCAAGTCATAGTCAAGTTCTGATTGATGTAATATCAAATGAAAACTCTATATATTCTCAGATACCAGAAAAGCATAAAGAAACATATAAGTTTGATGACAAATAAAGAAGAGAAATAAAAGATTAAGCATTGATGATGAGCACTCTCACAGTGGATAAAGACATCTAGGAAAGAGCATTCAGGAAAGAGACATTAGATAATGAGACACACACACGAGAGATGAAAAGAAAAGATGATTGAAATGATTGAGCCCTTTGGTAGAAGAGTTGCAGAACATTCCTCGGGTCGTGATAAAGAAAGTAGAGGAATGGCATGATTGAATTGATGTTGTAGACCCTTGTTGATTCCATAGAAAGATTCCACGAGGTGCGACAGTTCGCTGGAGCATCCCTAGAGAGTGCCTCGTCGACTCCTCAGAGGAATATAAACTTGCAAGTGAGAATGGTAGCCATTGGAACCTAGAAATAAATCAATAGAGTTGATCATATGGAGATCAAGGAGTCAGGACATGTGATATGAAGTTCTTCAGATCCATTGGAAACCAATCAAAATAAATCTTGTATATGTGTATCTTCCTATATAGTTGGCAGTTGTTGCGATTGATTTACCTATGCAAATTGGTATGCATGGTTGATGCACAGTAAGGAGACTTCTGCAAGAGTAGAGACCCAGGATGTTGTTGCACACTTGCTCATGACGAACAAGGATTTGAGTGCGGGGGAGATGTCAGGAGGCATTTTAGGCCCTTGTAATAATCCATCATACATTATACACTAGACATTATTATAATGAATATATGAATATATATGTAATAAATTACAAATAAAGCCTAATGAAAGATTGGTTGGAGCGGGTACAACTGCTCTAACCATCTCTCTATTGTACAAATACTCATGAAGATATATACAAACTCAGATATATATCCTTCCCACAAATATCTCTCTCTTGTTGAGTACGTGTGTGTCCCTAATATTGCTCCTATAATGTAGTTCTCTTCTTGAATGCTTATCATTATTCCCTAAATTACAACAACATCCTTCCCAAACAATATCATATTACTCATTTATAGTAGTAATCAAAGGTATTATTAATCAACATATAACAATTAAAGAACAAATTACTTATCTATTATGAGTTTCACTTGATGATGCTTGATGGGAGAATTTTTCATCCCAACCATAGGTACTATATTGTGTAGGTGCCACCCTCATGCTAGGTAATTAAATAAAAAGAGTTAATTTACTAGCTAGAGCTCTAGTTCTCCTCACTCAACCCAATTTTCAATTTTCCTGTATTATTCTTACCACAACCATCCCACTCACCAGCCTCTCTCCCCCCCTTACGCCTGAATAATACAAGGAATGTGATCCATTTCACTTCTAAACATTCCCTCAAGCTAACGTACTTCCCTTCAATGCTCCATAAAGGTCGGCTAGGAAAATATCTACTAATGGAAAACCGGGAAAATTTTGTTGTAAATTAATTCCTCTTAACCTCAATAATTACCCATGAACACATTCGTGGATTCTACATAATTTCATCACTAGAAAATCTAGAAACACTATGGTATCTTAATGTACACTCAACACTAACACCTACCTTGGCATATCTAACATACAAAAAATCATAGAATTAATCCCCTAATTTTTTCCTCCAAAGGTGGAACGAATTCCTTCCTCAAGGATTGCATGTATGTTCTACTTGCATGGGCAACACATTCCCACCCACGGAGCTTGGAATAATAAATCATAATGCCTACAAGGAAAAAGATAGGAAATCTTCGGAGAGAGACACATGGAAGCGACACATTAAAATATTATTTCATACGGATTCCCCTATTTCCTCTCTCACTAGTTCATTGTCCCCATGGTTCTCCTAAGGAATTATAACCCCAAATGCATATTATTATTATTTTATATAAATTCCAAAGTAATCAAATGTAAAATAGTAACCCACTTACAACATACTTCTTATGTTCATTCCCATAGGGGGTATTACAATTGTGCTAATACATAGAGATTAAATAAATCCAAAATGATTTGTTGGCTATTAGCTTATCACTTAAATAGAGCATTAGCATTGGTAATTACAGCTATAGGGAACAACCAATAATCTAATCAAGGAGAATGAGTCGTACATAATTACCAACACAAACAAGCTTGAGGGACAAATTGGTTACTGCATTTTGGTTAATAATGTCTCGCTAAATCACAAAGGTGGCTAAAGGAGGAAACTATTCATGGTATATATAGTGGATAATGTAATTCAATGTTATTGCATATGATTTCAACAATGCAATAAAATCAATTTAATGATATGGGTGTTGGGATTAATAACCGCTAGAGAAAAAAAAAAGATAGAAAATAATAATCACAAAACAATTAAACACAATAGACACAAATATTACCCTAGAGAATACTTGAAGGAAAAATTACAGCATCAAATGACTATGCACAACTTTTATTTATCAACAATTACATGGTTACAATGGTGGTTTGTCTCTCTAAAGAAATGCAGATTACATTCAAAGGGATTTACTCAACATTCCCTATCTTCTCTACCAAAGAACCCCTTCTCAATAAGGAGTAACCTTTCAAACAAAATAGTTACACAAATATGAGATTAAATCTTAAATTATATTTCAAAAAGATCTAATGAACTTTTATAAAATGCATAAAATTATACAATTTCATTAAACAAACACCTTACATTTTTTATTTTTATTTTAAATAATCTAAATATTTATATTTACTTAAATACCTATATACTATCTCTTAACTAAACATCAACATTGTTAATTTAAACTTACACCAACCCTTATGTTATCTTAATACAACATTATTAATTTAAACTTACACCAACCCTTTATGTTATTTTAATACAACATTATTAATTTAAACTTGCACCAACCCTTATGATTATCTTTCAAGCTTACACCCACCCTTATGTTATCTTAATAACATTATTAATTTAAACTTACACCAATTCTTTATATTATTTTAATACAACATTATTAATTTAAACTTACACCAACCCTTATGGTTATCTTTCAAGCTTACACCCACCCTTGTGTTATCTTAATAATTTGAATATATATAAAAAGTTTTCATAAATTCTTTACCCTTGTGTTATCTTAATAATTTGAATATATATAAAAAGTCTTCATAAAAATAATTTGAATATATATAAAAAGTCTTCATAAAAATAATTTGAATATATATAAAAAGTCTTCATAAATTCTTTATATGAGTGCATAATTGGAAGAGTGCATAGCATCATTATACTATACTATATCTTTTTTATTTTTTATTATATTTCTATATGGGCAAGTTTAAGCCAATAAATAAAAGATAAATAAGAAACATGTTCAAATATATGAGACATTTTAGTCTAAATTTCAATATAATATAAAAGTATTCTATGTAAAATAATAACTAATCCTAAGTTTCATAAGACTAAATTACTTTATTTTAAATTATTGTATAGAATTTTTTTTTATCTTTATAATGTGTTTACCATAGCAATTATACTTATAATTTTAAAACATGTGCTTCTATTCAAGTATTATACCAACATGTATTCATGACCTAATTTATTAAGTTAACTAGTTTTCTTTCCTTAATCTTTCACTATAATATATATTAAATTGAATATTAATTAACCATTCCATTATGTTCAGAGTATAATATACAAATATTCAATTACTTAAATATCAATAAATTGGACTCTATTATATAGAGTGTATAGGTTGTTATTAGATCTAACTTATTCTAAAGATAAATGGAAAGGTTGAGATATTTTCTCAACCACACACCAAACAAGGATCTCACCAATCCATCTCTCTAACAACCTCTTAATAATAGGATCACACAACTCAAGTAGAGATTACCTTTACTTCTCAATACATTAGCAAGCATATTAGATAAGTATGAATTATATATTCCAACAATCTCCCTTAATGAATACTTATCTAAATATCTATGTGGCCATGTCTTCATCTTCTTCCTCTTGTACCTGCATCTGATTATTGACATCCATATAAAAAGAAATCCATCTACCGGAATACATGGGTCATCAGTCGTTATAACCATCAGTTCTCTAGGAATCATTTTCAGCTACATGGTTCATTCAACCATTCTTCCTCATACCTGTAATTTTAAATTTAACTCCCCCTTCATCACATCATCATCAATCCTGGGTTTTTTTCGGCTTACCCATAACCATGCTTTGGATTTTCTCAGATTACCCTCAACAATACACCAGGTTTTATCGGATTACCTGTAACCATGCTCTGGGTTTTCTTGGATTATTCTCAACCATGCACCAGGTTTTCTCGGATTACCTGTAACCATGATTTACATAGTGGTTTTAATCACAAACCATTCTTTACATAGTGGTTTTTAGATCACCACGAACTTTTCACATTAGAGGGTATACAATGACTAGATACATAAATTATACCAGGTACATACTTAAGTATACTTAAGTATTCTCTAGGACCACTACATCAAAATATCATAGACTTGCTTTCAATTACATGTGTGACTCAATTTCAAAAAACTTAAATGACATAACTATACACAGCTTCAAACAAAAGATAAAAATATCACAACTCAATGACACTTCTCACAATCAACGAACTGCGAGTCCGAAGGAATGGGCATGTACACATCACTTAGCTTTAACACCTCCAGGTAGTGGACCAAGAGCTTCCTCATACCTTGGCAATGGCTCCTCTTCCACCGTGTGGTTCTCGCACGTCCTCCAAAGGTAGAAAAACTTCATTTTAACTATCAGGAACAACATTCACTATGACGCAATCCACCTAGTCCATTCACCAATCCTTTTGTGGGAATGGCCAATGAGAAAAAGGGGGTAGTCGATCCCACGACCTCGATCTACACGTCCAAAAAGAATAAATTGTAGTAACGCATAGCCATGTCGACCACGAAATTTCTGGATTGATTTCACTCCAGGAGGATACAATACAAACCCGTGATTGAGATCTTTGCTTTGTCACAGTTATTATATCTCAAATTGAAGCCTCCGTGGTATCTGGCACAATCCCAGTCTTAGATCGCAGACCCTTTAAATCTTATGTGATTCTGGATTTCATATTGTAACTCAAGCCTAAAAGCTTAAACGTGGCAAGGAATGAACATAATGGCTTTATAATCGAATGCTTATCTTTTTTATACAGTAGTCCATGAGAATCTTGTTCACACAAAGGATCACTCAATAAATTTGAAGCCAAATCCTGAAAAATGAAACAGAGGGGAATTTCCTTTATTTAACATCCACTGGCCATGGCCGAAGCTTCAAGCTACCACTTCATAATCAAACACACAAGGATGAATTGTTTACTCCGATGACTAATATTGCCGCGTACATTGAAGCCATCGCGTTGAGTATATCGTCTTGTCAAGTCCTCTTATTATCAGTACGCCAAAAAATGGTACCGAACATAATGGCACAAACAAATGTACAAAAGAACCGCACAGCGGTATAATGTGGGTTTCGCCAGTAAGAGAATCTATGTTTCTAAAAGCATGCAACACACTGTGTAAAGAATGGTTGGGAATATAACGTAGGAAATTAAAGGCCCTTTGACCCTGGAGCGGGCGTGCTCAATTCTTTTATAAGGGCTTTGTTCCGCTGGTGTAACTCTGACTTTTGATCAATTTTAGGAAAATCGATTCCGAGACGGATAATCAATATATATATATTAAAAAAACTACCCTACTCTTCCTATGATCGTGTGAGAGTTGATTATCATTGAAATTTTGATAAAAAACATTGATGGATAAGCATCTAACAAGCATGAGAAGCACTTCGGAGCAATATAGTGCCCAACCGTTGAATGATAAACGATAAGCATCTCCAAAATTGAAGTATAATTTTTATTTTATGACTTAGGGGCTGTCCGAGTTCTCTTGTATTCAATCATTGTTTTCTAAATACACAAATTATGTGTCAACTTCAGATAGTTTTTATATGTTAAACCATGGTCAAGGCGGGATAAGTAGTACAGCGAATTGAGTTTTAAAGCCAATGATGGAGTCATGGTTTTAAAAAGTATGTCAATGTAATAAGGAGTCTCATGTAGAAGGCACTGCATGAAGGGTAATGGCCGAGTCTTTAGTTGAGTTGAGTTAGAATGAGTTTGTAAAGTTGAAAAAAAATGGAATGTTGTCAATGTCTTGATTGTTTCAAGTGCTCAATTGAGTTAATTGAGTCAAATGAAAGGAAGGGGTTATATGTGTGTTTTTAAACATGATCCCTTCCACCTATGTAATGTAAGTCGGTTTTTAGTTGACAAGATCGTCTTCTTGCTAACATCAGTAGATACCATGCCAACAACATTTTATTGAGTTGTAAAATTCTGGTGCCAACAAAAGTCTATTATTTTAAGTGTTGTTATTTTTCCAATGAGTCGTTGAGTCAAGTCATAATCAAGTTCTCCTTCATATAATATCAAATGCAAACTCTATATATTATGAGATACCAGAAAAGCATAAAGAAGAATATAAGTTTGATGAGCAATAAAGCAGAGCAATAAAATGTAAAGGCATTCAAGAAATCATTCAAGAAAGAGACATCAGATGATGAGGCACACACATGAGAGATGAAAAGACAAGATGATGGTGCAAGAATGATTGAAATGATTGAGCCCCTAGGTAGAATAGTTATAGAACAGTTCCCCTGGTCATGACAAAGAAATAAGAGGAATAGTAGGATTGAATTGATGTTGTAGACCCTAGTTGAATCCATAAAAGATCCCCCAAGTGCGATAGTTCGTTGGAGCATCCCTAGAGAGTGTCTCGATGACTCTTGGGAGGAATATAAACTTGCAAGTGAGTATGGAAGTTGGTGGTGCCTAGAAAGAAATCGATAGATTTGATCATATGGAGATCAAGAAGTCGGGACATGTGGTATGTCGTTCTTCAGATCCATTAGAAACTAGTCATAGTAAACCTTGTATATGTGTATCTTCGTATATAGTCGGAGCTTGTTGTGATCGATTTAACTATGCAGACTGGTATGCATGGTTTATGCACAGTAAGGAGACTTCTGCAAGAGTAGAGACCTAGGATGTTGTTGCACACTTTCTCAAGAGGAATTAAGGATTTGAGTGTCGGGGAGATGTTAGGAGGCCTCTTAGGCCATCGTAATAATCCATCATACATTATACACTAGACATTATTATAATGAATATATGAATATATGTGTAATAAAGTACAAATAAAGCCTAATGAGGGCTTAGTTGGAGCGGGTACAACTGCTCTAACCATCTCTCTATTGTACAAATACCCATGAAGACATAATACAAACTTAGATAGATGTTCTTCCCACAAATATCTCCCTCTTCTTGAGTATGTGTGTGTCCCTATTATTTCTCCTATAATGTAGCTCTCTTCTTGAATGCTTATCATTATTCCCTGGACTAGAACAATGTCCTTCCCAAAAAATATCATATTACTCTTTTATAGTAGTAATCAAAGGTATTAGTAATCAACATATAACAATTAAAGAACAAATTACTTATGTATTATGAGTTTCACTTGAGGATGCTTCATGGGAGCATTTTTAATCCGAGCCATAGGTACTTTATTGTGTAGGTGCCACCCTCATGCTAGGTAATGAAATAAAAAGAGGTAATTTACTATCTAGAGCTCTAGTTCTCCTCACCCAGCCCAATTTTCAATTATCACAACCAAGAGATTAACAGCTTATATTATTGTTACCACAACCATCCCACTCACCAGCCTCTCTACCCCCCTACGACTGCACAATAAAAGAAGTGTGATCCATTTCACTTCTAAACATTCCCTCAGACTATCGTACTTCCCTTCAATGCTCCATACAGGTTGGCTAGGAAAATATATACTAAAGGAAAACAAGGAAAAATTTGTTGTAAATTAATTCGTCTTAATCTCAGTAATTACCCATGAACATGATCTTGGATTTCACATAGTTTCATCACTAGAAACTCTCGAAACATTATGGTATCTTAATTTACACTCAACACCAACACCTACCTTGGCATATCTAACATACAAAAAATGATAGAATTAATCCCCTAATTTTTTCCTCTGAAGGTGGAATGAATGCCTTCCTCGAGGATTGCATGTATGTTCAAATTGCATGGGAAACATGTTCCCACCCGTAGAGCTTGGAATAATAAATCATAATGCATGCAAGGCAAAAGATAGAAAATCTTGGGAGAGAGACACATGGAAGCAACACATTATTTAATATTATTTCATATAGATTCCCCCTATTTCCTCTCTCACTGGTTTATTTCCTCTCTCACTAGTTTATTGTCCCCATGGTGCCCCTAAGAAATTATAACCCCAATTGCACTTTATTATTAGTTTTATTATTATTTTATATAAATTCCAAAGTAATCAAATGTAAACCATGTACCCACTTACCACATACTTCTTATGTTCATTCCTATAGAGGGTATTATAATTGTGCTAATATATAGAGATTAAATAAATCCAAAATGATTAGTTGGCTATTAGCTTATCACTTCAATAGAGCATTTGCATTGCTAATTATAATTATGGGGAAAAACCAACGATCTAATTAAGGAGAATGAGTTGTACATAATTACCAACACACACAAGCTTGAGGGACAAATTGGTCGCTGAATTTTGGTTAATAATGTGTTGGTAAATCACAAAGATGGCTACAGGAGGAAACTATTCATTGTATATATAGTGGATAATGTAATTCAATGTTGTTGCATATGATTTACACATCACACAACAATCAATTGAAACCAATGATGAAGTAAATTGGAGATTGTGTTGTGGATACCAATCAACAATGCAATGAAATAAATTTAATGATGTGGGTGTTGGGATTAATAACCACTAGAAAAAAACAAACAGATAAAAAAGAATAATCACAAAATGATTAAACACAATTTCAACGCCTCATCTATTATGCTCTTCTTGTCACTTTTGTCTTTTGTTGGAAGTGTTTCAATTAGAGTTCCTTTAATTTTCTCTGATTAAAATGACATAGTTCCCCTTTGTAGGTGAGTGGTCACTAGTATAACATAAGGTTAATAGTGTTAACCTTTCAAACTAGATAGTTGCACAAATATGTGATTGAATGTTAAATTATATTAAAAAACAATCTAATCATCTTTTATAATGCATAAAATTGTACAATTATATTAAACAAGCACCTTACATTTTTTATTTTAAATAATATAAATATTTATATTTAATTAAATACCTATGTACTATCTCTTAACTAGACAACAACATTATTAATTTAAACTTACACCAACATTATTAATTTAAACTTACACCCACCTTTGTGTTATCTTAATACAACATTATTAATTTAAACTTATACCCACCCTTTGTTATTTTAATAGTTTGAATATATATATATATATATATATATATATATATATATATATATATATATATATATATATATATATATATATTTT
>ML804593.1:91165-115382 GCA_009831015.1 Picea engelmannii | reverse complement strand
TTAAAGAAAAATGTCAGTCACCAATTTAAGTCACTGTCAAATATGATATAGGGCTGGCCTTTAATCATCAAACATTATAAATGACTTCGAAAATATCAGAACTACTGAGAAGTTAGAAAATTCGACAAACAATAACAATCTGCTATGCAACATTGAATGCCGCAATGCTGCGGCAAATAATACATACACCAAGATATACACCAGGATATATCCGACTCTGTATACAGCCTGCCGCCTTATTCAATGCTGAGCAGCAGGCTGTATATTGCTCGACTCGAGAGTTCCGAATTCAATGCTGAGCAGCAGGCTGTATATTGCTCGCCTCGAGAGTTCCGAACCCACAACGCTTTGAAGTTGTCCAACGGCTCCGTCGCTCCTAAATCCACAAGTGTCGGTGGATCGTACGGTCTCGCTGCATTTCCGAGGTCACATAGGCTGGCGTCACCTGTCAGCCCACACAAAGGCGGGAACGTTCCTCCGTCAAATGACTCCACTGTGCATTAATCTCCTCTGGACGACGCTTAAATCTGACACGGAGCTTCCAATGGAATGCAACCGATTTGATCATGGAAGATGAGGGATATATGCAGTTTCCATGGGAGGAGAAAGAAAATGCACACGACTTTGTGAAACCAGGAGGACTACAATCTGCTCATAAACTACGGCCCTCTTGTTAATAGAAACTGGTACTCGACTCTGATTCAAACGAGTGGTATGACAAACACACTAATTCATAATCGCTCAATTGACTTAAGTTGTATCTTTATTATAAAAATGAATTCATAAGTAAAAACCGAAACCACTGGAATCATGCCATCTCAATAATTAAAATATACAATTCCAACCCTTCATACAAATTTTGAAGAAAAAAATACATAAAAAATAACGGGAAAAAAGTCCCAATCATAACATGGCATGTCTAAGCTAAGCTTTTCGAAAATATATTGAACATCAAAAATATGTTTTCTGTGAAAGTTTGACGGTTTCACAAGATGGTTACATGAAAATTTTAGCCGTATACAACGGTCAAAATGAGCGTCTCGATGACGCGCATTTTGCCCGTCAAATTCCAACTACCTCCTTGACACAAAACACGCATTTGAAAAAGTCCAGCACCGACTGGAGTGGGCCCACGCAGGTCATATTCGACAGTTCAAACGGGAAGCAAATCAAGGTTTGGGTGTTGGTTTTTCAAACGGGAGGCAAATCAAGGTTGGCTGTCGTTTTGTCAGCTCGTCGGTCACGTCGCCAGGTCCCATGGGCGGCGAGTCGGCGAATCCGGCAGTATGTTGCAACTTGCAAGATTTGTTTTGAATGATTTGGGACGTTTTACCGGCAGGTCCCTGTCTCCACGACGACATACTTAGCCGTAAGTGGGCTCGTTTGGTCAGAATACGACACCCGTCAATTCGCCCTACCGGGTAAAACGGAAACTTTCCGTTGTATTTGACGTTGCATGTCGATCCAGTCCGTATTCTCCAAATAGTTGGGGGAGATATATTTAATTAAAACAAAGTTTAATTTAAGATTTTGTCATTAATTTTAGAAATATCGTATTCTTTAAAAAAAAAAATGTTTTTTTATGAAACACATGAGATAACGTAAATATATTTTAAAAATATTTTTTTTATACTTAAATATGATTTTTTTTAAATAATAATTACGTTTTAAAATTTAATTAATTTATATTTTATACATTGAGATCTTTTTTGGAATTGTCATGGCTTTTTATGGTGCAAAGGTCCTTTAATAAGTTGGATCCACAGTGATATTGGTATTATTTGTCTAATTGAAACTTAGGATCATTAAGAGTCTAAGCTTTCTAACATAGAAGGATTTGTCTTATGGTCGACATGGAACAAAAAGTCTCACCGTAAAGGGATAGGAGGCATCGCTTGTTAGATTAGAAAGAGCAATTCTTCTCACATTCAACTTCATAAGATCGACCCTCTCAATCAGTACATTTGAATAGAAATTTTAGACACCTAGGAAGATATATATAGCAATTTGCTAGTTTGCATCTATTAATTCTACTTTTTATAAGAAAAACAATCTAGATGGTGATTGTTCCTAAATTATTTTAGAACAAGATATTTGTATTTTGAAAAATGAAGGTAATATCCTCCTACTAGGAGACTTTAATGATAGGACTGCAATTAACCAAGCTACACTTTTAAGCAATGATTCCAACCATAATCATTTATGGCTAGAAGAGGACATTGTTTTATCTAATAGCTACAAAAGAAGCTGTAAAGACCTAATTGAGAATTTGTTTTGTATATAGTTGGTCAAGCTATGCCACTCTCAAGACCTAAAAATTTGCAATGGAGTAATGAAGTTGATCCAAATTTTAGGAGCATAATGAAATGAATACAGATCTATATTATTAACATAGAGATACAATGACAATAACAGAGATACAATAAAACTTGGCTTCTATTCAATAAGGACATATGTTGAAACTGTAAAATGCAGATTGAAACAAGCTTGCTAGAATGATGGTGGATTATCTATGAGAATAGATGTGATGGTTGCGCTCATTCGCAAGAAGATGACTACAATGAGGATCCAAAAGCCTTTTTACATCAAACATTAATGTCAAAACCCTAGACATCCAAAACGCTAACCCTAGGAGATGATGGTCAAAACCCTAGACATCTAAAACCTTAACCCTAGGAGATGAATTGTCAAAAGTCATGTGGGCCCTGTTGAGGTAAGTTGGTACATCAACTTCCCGGGGTCGTAACTTTTGCATCTGATCTTCGTTTTAGGCACACGATAGCTCGTTTGAAAGGTCTACCCGAGGACTACACATTATTCCATCACACTCTAACTTTGTTTATAGTGTGAATGTCGCGGTCCCAAAAAACATCGTTTAGAGCCTCAAACCGACCTCGAAAGTTCAGGACCTGAAAAGCTAGAAAAAAACTGCCAAAATAAAAAATAAGACTGTGAAGATGAAATCAGTATGTGAGCCAATTGGCATAGGTGGGTGGACACTGATATCCACCTGGATCAATCCTCTCCCCTTTGGAAGCAATGGTCTCTATTTTTTTCAGTTCCCCCATCAAATAAGGAAATTTCTGTTGAATTTGGCTCAGGGTGAGCCACTTGCCTTGGTGCAGGAGTTTCCCTGCCTTTACAACCCGATAAATCTTGATCTTTTGTTAGCGAGTTCTATTGACATGTGTGTCCATGATCTAATCAGTGGATGCTTGTTCCATGTGTTCAAGATTGAGCTATGTTGGTGTCAGTTGTTCTGCTACCTCTAAGGTGCCCAATAACGATGGAAAGTATGGTTGAAGGAGGTCCACATTAAACACTAGGTGCAAATCAAGGAAGGAGGGAATGTTGAGCTCAAACGCATTGTCACCCAAAGCCTTAGTGATGGTATAAGGTTTATAGTGGAGTGGACGAAGCTTTTGATGGGGCTCTATAAGGTGTTCTTTATGCAAGTGCAACCAAACTTTATCTCCCACCTGAAACTTATGTGGCACCCAGTCTTGATCATGGTGGTGCTTGTACTTGGCATTAATGTTATCAAAAAAATCTTGAATTTATTGGCGGATGTGCTAGATCCACTCAATGAACTGGGTAGCTTTGTCGGCTTCAGTTTGAGCATGGGATGAATCTTCCTAGGTGGCCGCAAGGGGTAGTGAAACATCCATGGGACCCAATGGTTGAAATCCTAACCCCACCTAAAAGGGGTTGTGGTCTGTTGAGCTATGCATGGCTCTATTGTAGTTGTGGTGAACACATGTAAGAATCTCATCCCATGTGCGAGGATTCTTGGAATTGTACATGCGTAGGATATGCACGATCATCCAATTGATGACCTCGATTTGGCCATCCATCTCGAGGTCAAAGGAATTCGATTTGGTGAGCTTGGTGTCCAACAGTGACTAGAGGCTCAACCAAAATGTGCCTGAGATGATGGTTTGTGGTATCCCAAAATGTACCCACACTCGTTTAAAGAAGATCTTGGTAGTGGCCTCCACTGTGATGCTCTTCTTGCAGGTGGTTAGAATCGCCATTTTAGAAAAATGATCAACCACAACAAAAACACAATAATTTCCCAACTTGGTTGACGAAAGGCCTGACATGTAGTCCATCGATATGGATTCCCAGGGCCTTTCAGGAGTAGGCATAGGGGTGTACATTCCTTGTTTCTTAATGGTCAATTTGGAAATGGCGTAGGTAGTGAAAGACCTGATAATCTTGCTAACATCATGTCAAATTTTCAAGAAATCGAAATGTTACTGCAACACGACCATTGTCTTTTATACGCAGAAGTATCCCGCCACCCAACTTTAGTCAGATTCCCATATCAGCTTCGCTCGCTCGCTTGATGGAACACAAATATGGCCCAGATGGCACAATAGCCCATCCTGAAGATGGAAATCAGTGACAATTGTGTTTTCTCCCAACAACTAGTAGGTGGAAGTGAAGTCAAGATCTCTCTCATAGAGTTAGGGCCATCCGGAGGTCTCGTGACTGCATGAGTTTAGCACCATGGTGAGTGCAACAATTGGCGGGCAACTAAGCCAATCAATCGCGCGGTTGGTTCTTCATATCTTATAATTGATGTTGAGATGGAACTGTTGCAAGTATGTGGACCACTTCTTATGATGGTAATTCCGCAATTTCCCTGAGTCTGCATGAACTGTAGTGGCTTATGATCAGTGTGGATGATTTTTTCCTTCTCGAGAATGTAATGCCTCCATTGGAGTTAGGCTTGCACAATGGAGTAAGTTTATTTTTCGTAAGTAGGGTACTTACGGCCGACATCTGATAGTGTCTCACTATGAGAGGCTACGAGGTGTTTGTACTGAGTGAGAACTACGCCCACAACATAGTTTGAAGGATATGTCTTGATCTTAAAGGGCTATTGTAGGTTAGGTAATGAAAGAATTGGCGTTGAGCACAAGCGTCACTTCAAATCATTAAACTCTTGTTGTTGTGAAAATCCCCACACAAACATTTCCTTACCACCACCCCTTGTTACTTGGCTAAGGGCCCATGCAATATGGGAGAGTCCCAACATAAACCTGGGATAGAAGTTGGTAAGGCATAAAAATATCTGAAGCTTAGTGAGTGTGGTCGGGGCTGGCTAGTCATGAATGACTTGGATCTTGGTTGGATCCACATGCACCCCATGCTCATCAATAATGTAGCCTAGGTATGAGACCTTGTCCATGCCAAAGGATCATTTTTCCAAATTTGCATATAGTTTGTGTTGTCGCAAAGTGTGCAGAACCTGTTGAATATGTTGCAAATGTTCTACCCAATTATTTTTGTAGATGAGGATGTCATCCAGATACACCACCATAAAAGAATTGGTGAAAGGATGCAATATATCATCCATCATCCTCATGAAAGTTGTTGGGGTATTCTTCAAACCAAAGGGCATGACCAACCATTCAAAAAGACCTTCTTTGGACTTAAAGGAAGTTTTCCATACATATGTCTTCTCCATTTGGACCTGATGGTAACCATACTTCATATCAATCTTACTCAAGTATTTTTCCCCCTTGATATTTTCAAGGAGATCATCAATTTGAGGAATCGGGTACCGGTTCCTGACTGTGATGTTATTTAGGGCCTGATAATCGATGCAGAGTCGCCAGGTCCCATATTTATTCTGTACAAGAACAATTGGGATTCAACACGATGGTGAGATGGGTCAGATATGCCTCTTTTGGATCAGTTCTTGGATCTGATGCTTGATCTCCTTGTTTTATAATAGAGAGCGATGATAGACTGGCCCATTGGCTAGCGATGCGTCGGGGTCAAATCGATTGAATGCTTGACCTGAAAATGAAGAGGTACCCTAATGGGTGAGGATAAGATGTCTTTGCATTCCTCCAATACCTTAACCACTTTCTTCTACTTCGTGGAGAGTTCGGTCACGGAGGCCATGGATGTGGCTATAACCTTCTACTGAGTTTAAGAGCGAATAACAAAGAAGAAAAAATTCTTGGTCTGAGATATGACCTTTCTCCATTGCTTGGTAGAGATCAAGGAAATGGTAGTAGGTGGGACTACCTCTAGTATCATGTACAATTTATTGTTAAAAGTAATAATAACATTATGAGTCCTAGAATCATATACGACATGACGTTTCAATAAATAAGGTTGGCCCAAAAGAACATCACAATCTTCAATGGGAGAAAAATCACACAATACCTCATCTTTGAAGGGCTTTATGTCGCAGGACATGAGAGATTGTTGGCTAACGCAAAGATATCTTCCTTGGCGGAGCCATATGATGGTGTATGGTTGTGGGTGTGGTATTTTCGGCAGGGCCAGTCACTTGACGACATGTACTGAGATGAGGTTCTTTTGGCTATTGCTATCAACAATGAAGTGCCATAGAGTACCCTTCACCCATATCTGTGAATGAAAGAGGCACTCGCCTTCCTCTGGCTCGTCAAGTTCAATGGGATGGATCTTGGTGGTAGCAATGGTGGAACTAGGTTCCTCATCAATAATTTGTCTACCCTTTTCTGGTTCTGACACTGAGTCAGAATCCGCATCTGATTTAGAGGCTTTCACCTCTGCCACCAATGACTCTTTTGAGCAACAATCGATAGTTTTGTTCCAGGGGATCTTATGGAAGTCGCACCACTTCTCGGTGTCTTTCTTCATTTTTCCAATGTCCTTCTTTGTTTCAATCTTAAACTTGTTGTCCTGAGGCTATCCATACATTCTTTTCCCTTTTTTTTGTGGGTTGGAGCTGCCCTTTCCATGCTTCCGGTGTGAAGGGTTCCCAGACCCAAACTGCCACGTCTTTTACTTAAGCTTATGCTCAATTTTGACAGCATATGAATAGACCGCATCCAAGGATGAGATGTGCAGAAACTCTATTTATGTATGGATATATATATATATGAATACTGCCATGGTACTTGAGCACCAGATGTCGCTCAAAATATTTGATACCCATCTTGGTGGACAAGTTATGGAAGACGTTCGTGAACTCTGGCATTGTTTGGTCCCTTTCCTGCTGCAGTGTGGTCCATCTTGTATACAGGTCATCATAAATTCCAATAGGGTAGTATTGTTCCTTAATATCATCCCCGAAAGACTCTCAGGTGAGTGCAACTATAAATAATGAGGGTTCCTCTATTGAATTTTTCTCAGAGAAAGTCTCCCACCAATATTTGACATGGGCGATGGCTTTGAGGAGTGACAATGTAATCTTTTCTCTATTGGAAAAGTTATGGATAGAAAAATAATCTTCTAGAAGATTCAAACATTTGTTTACACCATCTGCATCTATCTGACCTTGAAATATAAGAATACCAAAGTTTATTTGTACCTTTAATGGAGCGGCGACTCCGCTCGAGGAAGATCTGTCGCTTGTTGGTAGTTGTTGAATGATTCATGAAAGACAATCCATAATCTTGTTCCCCTATTGTGCGAGGGATTCATCAAGCAATAGTTTGAAAGGATCTCTTATCCCGTCATATTTCTTTTCTCCCTCCATGTAAGGTCTCTTGGGCATGCAAGAGCCTTTGTCCTCAAGGGAAACAAGATTGAGGCCCAACTCTGTGTACCCTGACCTCATCGGGTACATGCATTAAGAACGATAAGGAGTAGACCTCTCTGATACCAATGATCCAATTTGATGAGAATAATGAAGTAAATAAACATATATATTATTAACACACAGATACAATGAAAATAATAGAGATACAATAAAACTTGGCTTCTATTCAATAAGGAAATATGTTGAAATAGTAAAATGTAGACTAAAACAAGCTTGTTAGAATGGTGGCATCTTATCTCTGAGAAGAGATGTGACGGTTGCACTCATTTGCAAGAATATGATTACAATGAGGCTCCAAAATCCTTTTTACATCAAACATTTCTTCCAAAACCCTAGACATCCAAAAACCTAACCCTAGGAGATGAAGCGCCAAAAGTCATGTGGTTCTCCTTTGGGTAAGTTGGTACATCAACTTCCCGGGGTCGTAACTTTTGCATACGGTCTCCATTTTAGGTGCACAAAGCCTCGATGGAAAGGTCTATTCAAGGAATACACATTATGACATCACACTCAAAATTTGTCAATTGTGTGATTGTTGTGGGCCCAAAAAACGTTGTTTAGGGCCTCAAAATGGCCCCAAAAGTTCAAGACCTGAAAAGATAGAAAAAAATGCCAAAATGAAAACTAAAACTACTAATATTAAATATGTATGTGATCCAGTTGGAATAGATGGGTGGCCACTGATATCCACCTGGATTAGAAGTGGCCAAATTCCAACCAAACGGCTTGTATTCATGGGCTAGGTAGTAGTGTCGTAGATTATGTGATATCTGATATCCTCGTTTCCAACCAAATAATAACTTTTGACCTTTTAAATGACCATGAACCAGACTCTGATTTTAGACCTTTAACCCTAACTTTAAACTTTTCCATGCACAAGAGTGTCATTGAAGAGAATTATGATAATAAAATGCAACTGAGATTTGACAAAAGTAAATTTGACATTTTCTAATAGGATTTAAATTGTGAATTACATATCCAAATTTATAAGGACAACATTGAATAGATCTATCATAATTTTACAAATACCCTTTCCACTTGTATTAACATGTTCTCTTTCGATGTGTCCTATAAAAAGAATAATAGAACGACCAACCCTTTGTATGATTAAAAAATGTAAAATTGCTAGGAAAGTCGTGAGGGATGCTTCTAATGAGTCCTAAAAACTCGATAAGATCAATACGCACAAATCCCTAATTAAAAATAAAAAAAGGTACTATATAAGTAAAAGGTATGAGAAGATTTTACAACTATCTAAGTTGGATCCTAAGAAGTTATGTAGGAAAAAACTAATATGCAATACTAAATAAAATAATATGATTTCCTTAAGGGATTGGAATTCCTACCTTAAAAGTATTTACGAGTTCCCTAATGCCATGGACACCATTGTTCGACAACATAGGTATTCCAACAAAGGATGAACACCTTCAGTAACCATTCACACAAACAGATCACATATCAACACATTGATGTTCAACATCCACAACCCCAGCCAACGCGGCCACTTGCAACTTTTTATTAATGCAAAATAAAAATATTACAGAGAGATTTTACAAGAGAGTTTATCACAATCGATCATCGACAAATGACCCTCCATGCTATTTAAATAGAGATCATGGACCAATCAGGTGTTAATCCATGGATCAATAACCATTAAGATCAAGGAGAATATGAACCATCATATCACTCTATATTGGGAACATATCGCACTCTCGAATTTCCTAACTACAAATGTATACTAATCCATACTAAAGAAACACACTAAGAAAGACACTTTTACCTAACGAGACATTAGACCAAGTAGATCTTAACTAACTCCTAAGTGTATAAATATCCTAACATCCCCCCTTAAGAACAACTTGGGATAGGATTGAAGGATTTACAATAGTGACACAATAGGAGAAGGAATGAGGCATTAGAGCCTATCCCCCTTTAATGACAACTTTCTGAACTCCTAACATAGATCGAAGTTTGGATAACTTCTCTTATGTAAGAGGCTTTGTGAAAATGTCTACAACTTGATCTTATGTACAGAAAATAGCACTTCAATAACTTGACCATGAATGATATTTCTGATGAAGTGCATATGTAGCTCGATGTGCTTGTTGTGATGATGTTTAACTGGGTCTTTGGTGAGCTTGATGGCACTCTGATTGTCGCACCAAAGGTTGGTCAGATGTTGATACTGGAATCCAAACTCTAAAAGGATTTGTCGAAGACACAAGGATTCTTGAGTTGCATTTACCATTGCTTGGTACTCTACTTCTACTGAAGAAAGTGCAATAGCCTATTGTTTCTTATAGGCCCAAGTGATAGGTCATGAACCAAGGCTAAAAAAATAACATGCAGTAGACTTCCAATCATTAGGGTCGTCGGCCCAATCTGAATTTGTGAAACCAACCAATAAAGGAGTCCCCCCTGAACTGTAATGTATCCCGAACTGAACTGTACCACGGACATAACAAAGTATCCTTTTAGTTGCTTTCCAATGGATTTCATGGGGTGTTTGCATATACCGGGCAAAAATACCAACAACAAAGGAAAGATTAGGATGGGTATGATTCAAGTATAAGAGGCTACCAACTAACTTACGGTACATGGTGGCATCAACTTCAAGAGAAGTATAGGTGGTAGAAAGATTGACTCTAGACTGGAAGGGAGAAGGGGTTGGTTTACAATCATCCATGTGAAAGCGATGAAGAAGGTCACAAGCATACTTAGACTAGGAAAGAAAAATTCCTTTATTGGTTTGCAAAACTTGGAGGCCAAGGAAATAGTGCAAAAAACCTAATTCTATCATTTCAAATTTCTTATTAAGGTTGGTTTTCACATGGTTTAAAAGTTTTGAGTCACCACTAGTAAGGATAAGGTCATAGACATAAATTAAAAGGATTATGAGATGTCTTCCTACTTTCTTGGTATAGAAATTAGGATCAGAATGACATCTAGAGAATCCAGTGTCAATAAGAAATTTTTCCATTTTGGCATACTAAGCTTGGGGAGATTTCTTAAGACCATAAAGAGATTTCTTAAGGCGACAAACAAGGCTAGAGTCATTCTTTACATAGCCAGGAGGTTGTTCCATGTATATTTCTTCTTGCAAATATATGTGCAAGAAGGAGGATTTAACATCCATTTGATGGACCTCCCATTTATGTGAGGCAGCAAGGGAAAGAACAAGGTTGATGGAATTCATTTTGGCTATAGGGGAAAAGGTTTCATTATAGTCAATTCCTTCAACTTGGGAAAATCCTTGGGAAACTAACTGAGTCCTGTGTCTTTCAACACTTCCATCTAATTCATACTTAGTTCTATACACCCATTTACATATGACAAGTTTTCTTCCTTTTGGAAGAGGTACAAAATCCCAAGTATTGTTTTCCATTAAAGAACGATACTCTTCATTCATTGTTGTATCCAAATATGTATTACCTGAAGCTTCTGCAAAGGTATTTGGATCATGAGTCTTTGAAACTTGAGCCAAAAGAGAAGAGGCTCGTTGAAAATGTGAATGTGTTCTACGTTGATATGAAGAATCACCGACAAGACCATCGACTGCTTCTCGTGTTGAATGAACCCATCTAGGAAGCGGTGGAACTCGTGTTGGTTCGGGATCAAAGGATTCATATGGAGGAAGGTGAGTAGGTGGAATTGGATTTTCAACCTCACTGTCATCATCTAAAGAAGAAACTAGAATATGAATAGAAGAAGCCACAAACACCGAAGATGCCTCACAGGCCTAAGAAGGCACAATCGTCGAATTGGGCTTGTAGGCCAAGAGATTTTCATCAAACTTAACATCTCTTCTAATAATAATTTCATTACAATGGAGTTGAAGAAGTCTATAACCTTTGGCATCTTCAAAATAACCAACAAATATACACTTCTCACTTTTAGGTTGCAATGCTTTCCTTTTCTCATCAGGAATGTGAGCCCATGCTATACTTCCAAATACACAGAAGTGACTTACATTTGGTTTAATTTTAGTCCAAGATTCTTCCAGTGTTATATTTTTAAGAGCCTTTGTGGAAGTGTGATTTACTATGTAATTTTCATAGTTGATTGCTTCCGCCCAATACTTTAGACTTAATCCCTTGGATTGGATCATACAATTAGCCATTTCTTTTAATGTGCGGCTCTTTTTCTGAGAAACACCATTTTGTTGTGGTGTATATGGAACAGTGTGTTGCATTTGGATGCCCTATGTAGTGCAGTAACTTGTAAAATTATTTTTCACATATTTGCCTCCATTATCTGTTCTTAACTTTTAAATTTGATGTCTATATTTCTTTTCTACAAGGGCCTTGTAGGCCAAAAACTTGCAAAAACTTTGCTCTTAAGTTTTAATAAGTAAACCCAAGTACGTCTAGAAAATTCATCAATGAAAGTTAAGAAATACTTGTAGCTAGAAAAAGAAGGAGAAGAAAGTGGACAACACAAATCACTGTGAACAAGATCCAAAACACCCAAGGCATGGCAAGAGGCACGTTTTTCAAAACTATCCCGATGATGTTTGTCGAGAACACAACCTGCACAAACACCATCTCTGCATGAAACGTGAGGAAGACCAATCACCATCTGTTGATTAAATAGTTTATGAAATGAGTGATATTTTATATGACGAAACCTCTCATGCCAAAGTTTTCTCAAGTCATCGTTATGAGCAACAAAAACTGATGAAAAAGAAGATGACCCAAAGTTGTCAAATTTGTACAACCTGGTAATATCATCAACAATTCAAGTTGTTAGAACATGATTAGGATCTTTTAGATCCTTGATTACAACTTGGTGAGGTGAAAACTCTATGGTTCTACCTTCAACTGAATGAGTGATTTGATATACTGATAGAAGTTTACAAGAAATACTCGGAACACATAATACATCATTGAAATGACCATTTTTTACTTGAACTGTTCCAGATCCTTCAACACTAAGATATCTATCATCACCAACAAATATTTTCTTGGTGTTACATTCATTTAGAGAAGAAAATATGTCTCTATCTTTATCCATGTGATAATATGCTCCAGAATCAATAAGCCATTCATTAGAAGAATAAATAGAAGTTGTATTGAAGGAGAAACCAGAAGCACAAAATGCATGTCCATGAGAAGAAGAAGAAGAAGTAGAATCAATATTGATGTTGTGTTTCTTCATTGCTTCTTCTAAAGTTGCCATCTTCTTGAAACATTTGGACTCATGATGACCATATTTATCACAAAAGTTGCAATGTATGTCATTCTTGTTATTTTTTATATTTTTCTCCTTTGTCACCATTAGGAGCTGAAGTTGTCTGAGTGGGTTTGGGATCCTTATGTTGCTTGTTGTTGTAGTGAGATGTTTCTTCTTGGGATTCTTGGGTTTACTGTTCTTCTAGGAAACTAAGGATTTGTTGGAGGTACCTGCAGTGTTGATCACTCCAAGTTGTACAATATTATCTTACTCTCTAATCAAAGCAGCACCAAAGGACTCAAGAGTGGGTTTTTTATAAGTTTTCCCTAGAGCCTCTCTCATGGAATAAAAGGTAGATACAAACACAGAATATGCACTACCTAGCTTAGAGAGAATAAGATAGATGCAATGCTCATCATCCATATTTATCTCACATTATTCACATAGAATGTTGAGTGTTTTAAACTTAGATACATAATCTCCAATGGAAGAAAAATCACTTGGATTTAAATTTAGTACTTGATTTTCTAACTGTTGTGCTCGAATAATATTGAGTTTACCAAAACCAAATTCAATATTTTCCCAAGTTTCATCAGGGTCATCAATTTCTTTAAGGTAGAACCTTAAATCATGAGAGATAGACATTATGATTAGTCCACATGCTTCATCACTCCTATTATTCCATTTAACTTTTTTATCATCATCAATGGGTTCTTTTTCGTTTCCCAAGGTAATCCAATACAAGCCTTTACTTCTTAATAAATCCTCCATATGAGATTTCCATTGGAAAAAGTTGGTGCTAGTAACCAAAATATTATTGGAAGAAGTCATATTAGATATGCAGATAATGTGGATTTAAAAACTAAAAATGATGATCTGGATGGAAATATCTCAAAAAATTATGTGGTTTTAAAAAAACTACACTAAAAACGGACTTCATATATGAAAGTTATGCCCTTTTAAAAAAAATTCATATGCGGTAACCAAAGGACCACATGGTGGTGTAAGTTGCTTTATGAAGTGACCTACTTTTATAAAGAGAAGTGGGGATCACTTTTATAATCAAGTTACTTTATAAAAGAAACATTGCATGCAAAATAAATAACTCTAAAATAAAATATTAAAACTACTTATATTGATTCACTTTTATACTTGAAGTGAAATTCACTTTACAATTTGAGCATGATTTTTTTTTTAAAAAGTAACAAAAAGAGAGACTTGAACTCAAGACCTCTTAATTAATAAGACAACTTTTAACCAAATGGTTTAGCAAAACCTAATGTAATGTTCAACAAGACGATTGGGGGTGTTGTTGTTGTTGAAGACGACCTTGGAGAGCATGCTAAAAAAATCTCTTTTCACACAAGAAAAGAAATTCGCTTCTCGATGACAACAAGGGTTAGATCTCGGTTAGCTTACCCAGAAGATGCACCTTTTCCTATCTATTTTTGATTTGATGAGATTGCACGGTGCGTGGGGAAAAGAGAATATGCAGATCTAAAAGAGAAGAAACCCAGAAACAAATAATATAAAACTGAAATAAAACCAAAATAATACTTCGCAAAAATTTTAAAATGCGTATTCAGGCTTTATACCTCCAGATCTGATTGAAATGGTCGTATCATGGGAAAACATAAATGTTTTCGAATGAAAATTAAAGTGTTCCTGACTGAAACAAGCGCTCCAGACACAATGGAATAGTCCTCTCCGCTAAAAAATGTACAAAAATGGTAGAAAATGGAGATGAGGCAAGTTTGCTTCATGATCTCGATCTACAATAGGAGAGGGTCTTCAAACATGCTCTAATACCATGTTCGACAACATAGGTATTCCAACAAAGGATGAACACATTCAACAACCACTCACACAAATAGATCAAATATCAAGACACCAATGTTTTGATGTGGTAAAACCCTACGGGGAAACATCCATGGCCCCATCCAATGCGACCACTTGGAGCATTTCATTAATGCAAAAGAAAAAGATTACAGAGATATTTTACAAGAGAGTTTCTCACAATTGATCATCGTAAAATGACCCTCCATTCTCTTTAAATAGAGATCATGGACCGATTGGGTGTTAAGCCACAGATCAATGGTCGTTAAGATCAAGGAGAACAGGAACTGTTGGATCACTCTATGTCGGGAACATATCTTGATCATCGGATTTCCTAACTACAAATGCATACTAATGCATACTAAAGAAACACACTAAGAAACACACTTTTACCTAATGACACATTAGACCAAGTAGATCTTAACTAACTCTTAAGTGTATAAATATCCTAACAACCATTCCTATTGTGCCTATGGAGGATGAATTTTTTTCTTTGGATAACATAGAGTTTGGGATTAAAAAGCTTGAAAATGGGAAAGATAAGAAAATTCAAGGCTACCAAGATGAAATTTTTAAAATCGGAGGACCTATCCTCATCCCTCACATACACAAGCTCTTCAATTTAGTAGTCAAGCAAGGCTTCCCTAAAACATGGACAGAAAGCCTCATTGTTCCTATTTTTAAAAATGGGATAGAAACATTCCCTCTAATTGTAGGATCATTATGATTAGTCGGATGTTGTCCAAGCTTTATGGAATTATTTTGGAAAAAAAGATTATCATTTGGCTAGAAAATCACAATAAAAGAGCTAAAGGTCAGGGTAGGTCTAGGAGATATCATTCAACTATGGTCCATGTTGTTACCTTTAGGATCATTGTAGAGGAGTTCCACAATACTAAAATCAATCTTTTTTGTTGTTTTGTTGACTTTAGAAAATATTTTGACATGATTCCCAAGAAAAACCTTTGGAATAGGCTGGAAGAGATAAAAGTGCCTTTCAAGTTTAGGGTTTATGCAATAATGTTGTATGAGAATGTTATTTCCAAGTTTAAAAGCATTGAGGGTTGGTTGAAAGATATTAAATACAATATTGGAGTCAAGCAAGGTTGTCCTTTGTTCCCTACCGTTTTTGGAATATACATTGACAAGTTAGAATATTGTTTGGCAGAAGCAGGTTGTGTCAGCCCTACCTTCACTGGTATAGTAATCAATCGTCTTGTTTATGACGATGATATCATTCTTATGGGGATGAGTCCTCACGATATTGAAAACTAACTAAGAGTCCTGAAATATTTTTCTCCAATGTGGGTATGACTATTAATATTGACAAGACTAAGGTCATGATCATTAAATCCAATAAGATCACTTATGATACCTTCGTATATGACAACAATAACTTGGAGGAAGTTACTTCATACAAATATATTGGAATTGATATTCATGACAAGATCAACTGAAATTATAGTATTGAGAAAAGGATTATTGGGGGATGGAAATATTATTATGGGCTTGAAAACAATTGTAAATCACCCAATCTTTGGATATGGGATAAGAAGAAACTAATCTTTGAGACTGTTGTTATGCCTATTATTCTTTATGGATGTGAAGTCTAGGGATGTATTATCTCTCTTGAATCCCGGATAAAGATAGAGCAAATACAAAATAATTTTATAACCTATAATCTCAAAATTAAAGAAAATATGCCCTATCCCATCCTCTTCTTAGAGGCAAGTCTTTCCCCCATTGAGATAATGTCAATGAATCGATACCTAATGTATAAGAACAAGTTAAACAACATGGAATATAAGAGGTTTCCTAAAATTGCTTCAAAATCCAATTGTAATCACCATCGTCTCAAGCGAGGAAGGAATAAATATGCCCAATCTTGGATAAGCTATTGGGGAATCATGGAAGACACCATTTTGTGGAATAATGATACTATTAAAAATATCATCAAATCAAAATTTAAGGAGAAAATGTGGTGTGATAGAGATTTAGAGGACTTCTTCTTTATGCCGATCATATCATTCTTATGGGGAGGAGTCCTCATGATCTTGAAAACCAACTAAGAATCCTCAAGGATTTTTCTCCAATATGGGTATGACTATTAATACTGACAAGAATAAGGTCATGATCATTAAATCCAATAAGATCACTTATGATAACTTTATATATGATGACAATAACTTGGAGGGAGTGACTACATACAAATATATTGGAATCGATATTCACGACAAGCTTAACTAGAATTATAGTATTGAGAAAAGTATTATTGGGGAATGGAAAGCTTATTATGGGCTTGAAAACAATTGTAAATCACCCAATATTTGGATATAGGATAAGAATAAACTCATATTTGAAAATATTTTTATGCCTATTATTCATTATGGGTGTGAAGTCTAAGGATGTAGTATCTCTCGTGAATCCCGAAGAAAGATAGAGCGAACACAAAATAATTTTATAATCTATAATCTCAAAATTAAAGGAAATGTGCCCTACCCCATCCTTCTCTTATAGGAAATACTTTCCCCCACTGAGAGCACGTCTATGACTCGACACCTAATGTATAAGAACAAGTCAAACAACATGGAATATAATAGGTTTCCTAAAATTTATTTAAAATCTGGTTGTAATCACCATTGAATGAAGCGAGTAAGGCATAAAGATGCCCAGTCTTGGATAAGCTATTAGGGAATTATGGAAGACACCATTTTTTTTAATAATGATACTATTAAAAATATCATCAAATCAAAATTTAAGGAGAAAATGTGGTGTGATAAAGAGTTAGACGACCTTTTCTTTATGCCGATGATATCGTTCTTATGGGGAGGAGTCATCATGATCTTGAAAACCAACTAAGAATCCTCAGGGATTTTGCTCCAATATGAGTATGACTATTAATACTGACAAGACTAAGGTCATGATCATGAAAAACAATAAGATCACTTATGATACCTTTGTATATAACAACAATAACTTGGAGGAAGTGACTTCATACAAATATATTGGAATCGATATTCACGACAAGCTCAACTGGAATTATAGTATTGAGAAAAGGATTATTGGGGGACAAAAATCTTATTATGGGCTTGAAAACAATTGTAAATCAACCTATCTTTGGATATGGGATACGAATAAACTCCTCTTTGAGACTCTTGTTACACCGATTATTCTTTATGGATTTGAAGTCTGTGGATGTATTATCTATCATGAATCCCGAAGAAAGATAGAGTGAATACAAAATTAACCCATAATCTCAAAATTAAAGGAAATATGCCCTATCCCATCCTCCTCTTAGAGGCAAGCCTTTCCCCCATTGAGAGCATGACTATGACTCAATGCCTAATGTATAAGAACAAGTTAAACAACATGGAATATAAGAGGTTTCTTAAGATTTCTTCAAAATCTGGTTGTATTCACTGTCGACTCAAGTGAGGAAGGCATAAAGATGCCCAGTCTTGGATAAGCTATTGGGGGATCATGGAATACACAATTTTAATGAATAATTAAACTATTAAAAATATAATCAAATCAAAATTTAAGTAGAAAATGTGGTGTGATAAAGAGTTAGAGGAAGAAATAAAATTAAGGTATTATAAGGATGTAATCAACCCTAATTTAGAAGATCAAAATTATCTCTTCGTTTTGACAAGTGTAAAGAAAAAAATAAGCATTGCTAAGATAAGAATAAATTTTCACAAGATCCATAGTGAAGTTGGGCATTGGTCAATTCCTAAAATGCCATGGGATGAAAGAGTGTGTCACCTTTGTAAAACTAAGAAGGTTGAACATGAAAATCACTTTCTCTTAGATTGTCCAGCCTATTCCCAGATTAGATCTCAATTTCAAAATATTTGTCACACTACCAACCTTCCTAACCTTATAACTCAAGAAAACTATGACGATCTTGGAAAGCTTCTCTTTATGTTTTTCGAGCACATATACCAAATTCTAAAGAGTTGAAGTAATTTCTTACCCTCTTAAGAATCATAGACCAATGTGGTCTCAATGGACATTAATCATCATCATCATCATTATTAAAATTTAAAATATATATATTATTTACTTTTAATTTCTATTATATATGAGAGTGTACACTTTTACAACTAATTATATTGTTGTATTACTTTTCTGAAAATAAATTGTGTAACTTTAAAAAAATCAAAATTTCCAATGAATATAATTTCTTTTATACAGTGTTAATCAACCTAATGGTTAAAAACATGTGTTTCCTCCTAAAAAATCACAGATTCAAATGGAGAGTAAGTGAAGTATGTATAACTCTGTAAACTTTCATTTTTATTGATTATTATATCTATAATCTCTATGAATTAATTTATATAAATAAATATACCTCATATATATATAATTTTAATTAATTTATATTTTATATTATTAAAATTTTAAAAATATATATTATTTATTTTACACAACACTCATTGTTCAATTACAATAATTTACTTTTGAAAAAATCTTTCACTTTTATTGGTTATTGTATCTATAATCTCTCCGAGTGAACATATATAAATAAACAACTAGACTTCCAAATAATACGACAAGATAATATATCAAATAATATCGCATATTCTTTCATATTGGAAGATAATTAATTTAAATGTTTTCAATGTTAAAAGTTTCATATAACATAAAGGTGGAAATGATTCTTTAACATCATTCTTCGGATGATTAATGTAAAACATATAATATATTTCCAACATATGGGGTTCTTAAGAAGTGCCTATGATTAAGCTGATTTTTAAATTTTAAATTGTTTGTTGTCTTAACCTTTGCAAATTTTTAAAATTGTTGTTGGTTTACTATATAATTTGTGTATGCTTTAAACTAGACAATAGGAAACAATCTAAAGAATATAGGTAGTATTTTTATAATATTGTAATATATTTTAATTTTAAATTGTTTATGTATACAGAAATCAAATTGTTTAGTGTAATACTTTTATTATTTAAAACAAGTTTAAATTTATTATAATTTTATTCAACTTCTTAAAATGTAGGATACAACTTCTACTTTATAATCATAATTATTACTAAAATATTTATATTTATTTTATAATGATATTTTAGTGTAATACTTTTATTATTTAAAACAAATTTAAATTTATTATAATTTTATTCAACTTCTTAAAATGTAGGGTACAACTTCTATTTTATAATCATAATTATTACTAAAATATTTATATTTTTTTTATAATGGTATTTTAATGTAAATATTATATTTATTTTATTTCTATTTAAAGTTGGTATTTTTATTTCTCTATATAACAATTATATATATAATTTATTTTTAGGGTCATCCAAACATCAAATTTGGCTCAGGAGGCCCAAAACCAACCCCAGCAGCCGGAGTACGGGGGAGTGCTTGGCTCAGGTTCCGTACCTAGGTAGCCCTCGACTGATACGCATACCTATATGCGCCACTTTCCTTTACCCAGGTAGGCATACTTCCTTTGATACGCCCCGCCCGGTAGGCATACTTCCTTGCATACCTACCACGGTATGACTGAGGTAGGCATACCATTACTTATGAGACCCAGTCTTGTCTGAGCAGAGCTCTTACCCGACACTCACTCGAGGAACCTCATAATTTGTTACGGCAACTACGATCAACATCAAATTGGTATATGAAATCCTCTTATTTGTGGTTATTCTTGTCGCGCGCAACACGTCATCTGCTAATTCTTCTGGATCGTCCTTTGCCACCCGGGTGTTGAGGAATGATTGTTGCAAAAGCATGGCCGATCTTGAACGAGACAACTGACAATTCAGTGAATTTTAGTCTCAAAGAGATGGAGCAGATGCATTATCTCCAAGTTGTGTTGTCTGAGGCACTGAGACTTTATCCCTCTGTGTTGATAGATCACAAGGAAGTTGAGGTGGACAATAGTTTTCCCGGGAGATATCTGGAAAAGGGCACCAAGGTCTTGTATTCGATATATTCAATGGGTAGAATGGAGGGAAATAGGGGAAAGGATTTCCTAGAGTTTAGGAATGAGATATGGATCGAAAACAAGGGGGGTTTTGTGAGTGAATCTGTGTTCCAATATCCATTATTCAATGGCGACCTAAGGATGTTCTTGGGTAAGGATTTTTCTTACGTTCAGATGAAAGGGATTGGGAAAACTTTTATATTCGTATTTCGTCTCAAATTGGATCTCAGGCACGTGGTGTGTATGGGCATAATAATTCCATGCATTAGCATTGGCCTTAGTGTTACCTTTAGGATGTAAACAAATTTTTTTGCTTGTGGATGTACGCCATGTATTATTTCCTATTTCCATATGTAACACGTGGTGAGGGGTTGTCAACATCATTACTTTAAAACACGCGGCAAGTGGTTTTCAACATCATGTCTTGACTATGCATGTCACTATAAAAGGGTTGTTAGTCACGTTGCAAACGAGGCATGAAATTCATTGTTTCATAATGGGAAAAGATATGCAAAGGCAATTAATTCATAATATGCGTTTGCATGATTTGCAACTCACATTTTTCTCAAAACCTTAGTATGTGACAAGGACATTGCCACATGTGGCTTTTTTTATTGTGTGTTTTATCTTTATTTATATTCGGTAACATATAGCGTTTATATTTGTTTTATAATAATATTTTTATGCAAATATTATATTTATTTTATTTCTATTTATATGTAAATTTGGTATTTTTATTTTTCCATATAACAATAATATATATCTTTTTATTTTATATGTAAATTTGGTATTTTTATTTTTCCATATAACAATAATATATATCTTTTTATTTTATATGTATATAAATAATTTTATTTGTTGTTTTTTTAAGTAAAATTTTTTTATTACCTCATTATTTCATAAACATTGTCACAAAGGAATACAAAGAAACAAAAATTGGGATTTGGCTTGCCAAAAAAGGAAACTAGTGCGAGAACCATATTGGCCTGAAGAGTATAATCCTTGATTTATGACTTGTCTGTGGAGTTTAAAATCTAGAAAAAAAAGGAGACTAAAATAGAGCAGTGAGTCATTTCCCATTTATTATAATCTACCAAAAGCAACATTCTTCTAGTCATGAACAAAACCTATCATGGATGCAATCCATGAGACCTCAAGGTCTTAGGGAGAACTGAAAGGCTTGGCCACAAGTTGGACATATGTTGCTTGTTGGATCGTTGGACAATCCTGCAAAGAAGGAGGTCCTCTTGTCGGTGGAGCTGGTCGGCTAGGTCCCAAGAAATTTCGAATATGAGGCGTAGGTGTTCCTTCGAGAGGGTAACCCTTGGGGGTGAGATTGGATCCAATTTCTCTTGAATCTGAGTTCATGTTCTTCCATCCCATGAGTTTGGATCCATGTCCTCGGGTATAAAGTTGACCTGTGGCTACAAAAGCTCCTCCTCAATGTCAGTTGGCACAATATCATAGCTCCCTATGAACTGGGGTAGAAAATAAGAGGTGTCTTGGACATGGATCTGTGGAGGGCCTTGTCTAGGTGACTACGACATTGGAGGGTCTTCTTCCTTGATATAAACTGGACTATAATACCAATGTGATCGGGATTTAGGAGTGGAACGAACTGATTAACAGTATAAATACAATAAACATAGAGATCAAAAGAATAACACAAATATCCATTGTACAATATCTTCTATTAAATAATGAAATAGGCTGAAACTATAAAACTGCAGAACTAAAACTTGCTCAAATAGTGGTATCTATCTCTGATAAGAGATGTGACTGCTACGTACATTTGTCTAAGTATAATGGATTACAATGAGACTCCATAGGCTCTTTTCATATTACTCATGAATGCCAAAACCCTAGAGATACAAAAACCTAACCCTAGAAGGTGAAATGCCAAAATTCATGTGGGCCCTATGGGTAAGTTGTTGTAATTTGGTACCTCAACTTCCTAGGGTCATAACATTTGCATACAACCTCCGTTTTAGGCGTGTGATAACCTGTTGGAAAGGTCTTTCAAAGAGATACAAATTTCATCATTAGACTCTAACTTCGTCTACAATCTGACTGTGGAAAGCCAAAAAAAATTGTTTAGGGCCTCAAAACAACCCTAAAAGTACAACAAGACATGCTGACATGAAAACATACAAAAAATCGTGATGGATTTGGCGAGAGGCCACCCATATCCACCTAGAGAATGTGTGAGGCTTCAGACGACCCCAGAAGTGTAGAACTCACAATTATAAAGTAGAACAAAAAGATGTGATGAACATAAACAGACATGAGGAGCCAGTTGGAATAGGTGGGTGGCCACCAATATCCACCTGGATCAATCCTCCCCCTTAGGAAGAAATGGTATTTATTGCATTGAGTTCCCCCATTAGGTGAAGAAAATGTTAAGCCCTAATATTGGCTCATTACCCCTTAATTGGGGCATATTATATTAGTAATGTTATTTTATTTATGTCGGCTTAAGGCCATTCATTGTAATTATACCTCCCAGTCTCCTATATATACCAAGGAGACATTTTCATTTCGAATCATCTTGTACTTGAACATTTAAGTGGGGTAAAAGGGGGTTGCCCCCTCAAAGAGGCTTATTATCTGAAATTATCTTTTTTTCAAGGCATTGAGTACTTTTTCTGAGGTTTTTCTATGCTATATTGATATTTGGTTCTTAACATATGGTATCAGAGTTCAAGGACTTGGGGTTTCGCTACTACATCTGAGACACCTTGGCATTTTTTCTATAACTTTTTTTCTACAACATTTCAGAAGAAACGGCCTGGATGATATTTAGTAGACGGATCAAGGTACGTCGCTTTCAAAATTCAACTCCTGAGGCTTTATACATTCAGAGATACAACCTGTACAAGATAGGGTTATGGAATCATCCTGAAATGAGTCATTGTGGGATTTTCACTATAAAAACTTTTATGTAACCTTTCAGACCCTGAAATCTAGAGGATATTTATAGAAATTAGTAAGGTATCTGTGGTAAAATTTTTAGCTTCTGGGTCATCTTAAATTTTTAAATACACCTTGTGTAAGATAGGGTATCTGACTAGTCCTATTGACTAGTCTCAGGAAGGTGTTCCAGGTAAAACAATCATAACTTCTTCCTAGAGTATCCAAATTAAGTGGGACTAGTTTCATTGGATCGTGGACAATCTATAGTATTTCTAGTGCAAGTTGCAGAATTTTATATCAATTATTTTTTGCGGGGAATTCTATACAAGTGACATCTCCTGGAAAGGACAAAAATCGACAAGTTGTGGTGAAGTTACTGTAAATTCCACTTGGAACATCCAATTTTGATCAGACCTGTGGCATTGCAAAGAAGAAATATAAAAGAACTACATAAAAGAAAGTTTCATACCCAGAAGGGACGAAACATGGGAGATACAATAGAAGAAATATTGTCTAGCAGAACCACCTCAAAATCAAGGTTGAAAAGTGATACTTGGCCAGCATGCCACCCAAAAAGGGAACTTCTACACCAAATAAGCCTCCATAAAATCCTACTTGGACTCTTGATGAAGGTGAATAAATGCGTAGGGACATAAATGATTTACAAAAGAAGATAGTAACAAAAGATGAACTACAAGAGATGATGGAGGGTTTAAAAGGGGAGATCATGGAAGTATTGAAAATTTTCGTAACAGAGAAGACACCTGAAAGTGAAAATGCATCCCATGAAATTCATG
>ML804593.1:38612-83091 GCA_009831015.1 Picea engelmannii | reverse complement strand
ATATATATATATATATATATATATATATATTAGCGGTTAAGTGGGAAAGAAAAGAGCATGTGGTTGTTCATTTGAAAGAATAGATTAGAACTATTGTTGTAACATCCCCATTCATTAATAGGTCGGGTAATGCTACCCCTATAATTTTGTTGCACTACTCTGATTTGTGATAGCTCCAGCTTTAACTACTGACTATGCCACACAGAGATACTTGTGGAAAAACAAACACCTCCATATGAACATAGAATGTCTATTATATATATATATATATATATATATATATATATATATATATATATATATGCGGAGGTAACAGTAAATCTACACATGCATCATATACAACATACATAAGGAATACTCATCAATTACAACATAAGTACCATTACACGGCATGTAAATGAACATAAAAGTGATACTTATCTTTTCAACTGGAGTAACACCACCAACTGCATGCATACCTTTCACAAACCTCTCAACCATAGACCACGCTTCTCATCATGCTCAGTAATGGGTCACCCCTGAGTTGGGACTAAGCTCCACCCAGGGCAAGGGAATCCTAGACTAGGTTGAGGTTATAGGAAATTGTATAGTGCAATTGAAAGGATTCTCTCCAGGAGCCTTCTTACGCCCACTACTCACAGACTCTCACTCCCCACATGCCTATCCCACCCCAGGAGTATACACCTTCACTGTCACAGGGTCCATCAGATGCTTCACCTCACTTGCCTTGGGCTTCAACAATAGGCCAGACCAGAATTCTCAGAGCTCTATAGCTGGTGCTGGACTCTCTCTAGGAGAAAACCACTTCCCAGAAAACTCTCTCACCACGAGAGAGTTGTTCACATGCCTAGCAACCTGCCTCTTCTACCACAGGCTTGAAAACCCGCTTCTTCAACCACTTTCGACTCGGTTCCAGCAAGGTATGGGTGACAACAATGGTAACTAGTCACAACAACTCAGGAAAACAGAAGGCAGCAAGCCACACTCAGTCCAGGAATTGTTTGGCCACAACAACCCACAGTTACAACACCACATGGATCAGAAAAATATGGGATACTCAGATTTCCCTGAAGACACGGATCAGTCCATTGATTTTCCCACGAGTTTTAGGGTGCGTGACCAGGAAACAATGCAGAGGTCGATCATCCCAGTTTTGGGTTCATACTGCGGATGGAAGAATGGATAGACCCCCAACATGATTTGACTCACGGGTTAATAGTTCCAGAGATTTGTGATGGATGCCCCCGATTCATGGTTAGACAATGGATGGAGAATCGCTAGCAAACCCCCTAACAGTGTTAGATTTCCCAACTATAACTGCATGCACCCAGGTCGACACTAGTCTTCCTGCAGCTGCATGCACTCCACTTAGCATATGTTCCTTTTCCAGGAAATTAGGACAACACTTGGTCAATTGACCACCTTAGCCTTTTAGGAAATAATAATAAATTAGTATCCCCTTTAGAGGTAAGCCTCCTAGCTTAGCCCCAAGGCCCAAACACTTAGCCTCCTCCCTTACCTAACCTTGTGTAAGTTTAGTCTCCTATCACTCTTTCTTCTTGGTCGGTCTACACGCAACGATGTTTATATTTTATTAATGATTTTTCATAATTACATATACAAAATAGGCTCTTGGACTTAGCATCCTAGGATATCTAGCTTAATCATCACACAAGCCTCCTAGATTATTATAACACTCAGCTCACCAGTATACAAAACATGTTTACAATTGATAAATACAACTGGGCCACATCCTTGGGGTATTACAATCCCCTCCCCTTATTTTTGCACTGTCCTCAGTGAAACTCTTTACACAACATCAACAAGATTTCCAGAATCTTCAAAAAGATGCGGGTATTCTACCCGCATAGCATCCTCATCCTTCCATGTTGCATCCTCAGGACCGTACCAGATCCACTAGACCTTTACAAGCCCTAAGGCTAGATTCCAGAGTTGTTTGCTCTTCCAGTCCAATATGTGCACTGGATGCACTTGCAAGATGCCTTCTTTCTCTACCTGAGTCACATTCCAATCAATAACATGATTAGCATCGGGTATATATTTATTAAGCAATGAAACATGAAACACATTATGTACATTCATGGATGCAGGTAATGCAAGCATATATGCAAAGTATATATATGTATATACAGGCAATTCTAATAACATTATAACATGTATACAAGATACACAACATATAATAAATAGAGAATTGATACTTATCTTTTGATTGAGAAGACCTTCCACATCAACATGGTCTAGACCAATGTACCAAACCTCAACAACACTCCAACCAATGGTCTCTCATTCCCCACATGCTTGTCCCACCCCACGAGTATATATATATCCTATCCAAACTACTAGGTTTATGCAAGGAAAATGAAACCAACGATGGTGTGATTATAGTTTGAATACAAAGTATAGAGATTAAAACTACATTACATAAAGTATGTATAGGTAATTATGATTGATTAAAGCGTAAAAGAAAAACAAATATTGGTTTTAAGGGTTTAGTCATAGATTGAAGGCATTCTAAGCCTTAGTTTACTATATTAATTAAATGAATAAATAGGAGTTCGATCTCAGTTTTGATGTACATGATAAAGGGGTGTGCACAATGGGATGAGGGGCTGTAGAAATTCTACCTTGAATCATATTCTAGAAAATATGAAAAAAATAATTGTGAAATACAAATGGTCATGTCAACATGAAGGAGACCACCATTGGATTTGGGCTGCAATGAACATGAAGGATGTAGTATGAACATAATAATATGGAGAGGTATTTAGATTATCCAAGGGAATGCATAGAAATTTGTATGTTATGAAGTCAAGGAGATCAAATATAACTGATTTGAGAAGCATTTAATTAGAATTTGATGAAGAAGATTGAAACCCAAGTGTATTAAAGTTAGGCACTACACTCAATCAACTTCAAATCCCACACTATAATTTAGTGGGACATTTAACACATTATAATTTATTGGGGTATTTAAATGGGTCTATGTTGAATCCATCCAATTAATTTCCTATATCCAAGATGTTGATCCTGAGTTTATACTTAAGGCTCAAAGTATAATGTCAAGGCATCAAGAAATAAGGAAAGTTTTAATATTGTTTTTTATACCTCAGTTGTATGAGAAGAGATCCCTTAAATGAGTTAACAATATAACAACTCATAGGTCATCTTTCGTGTCTTAGTTAAAACTAAAAGCATTGGGTGTAATGAGAGAAAAACATAAAGATGTTAGACAAAGCAAGGCATCTATTACAAAAAATTCTTACTTTACTATAGAAGAGGAAAATAGATGATATAATCTTAAATGAAGCATAAAATGTAGCAATCCAATTAACTCACGGGTCTTGTATTTACTAACAATAAAACAAAGGAAAAGTTGTGTGCTATTAAATTACTAAATGAAATGTATCCATAGTAGATGTTGTACTAAGTTGTGATCAGGCATTCATTGAGGAAATATATAAAAAGATGTTGACATATGGAAAGACAAAAAAACACATAACTCAAACTGAATGAAATGTGGAATATCTGGTCTTCACTTGTATTAATATTCAATAAGGAAAGTTTTCTCAATTACATACAGCAAGAAACAACCCTTCTTTAGTCTTTTGAAAATATATTTCTACAAGAGATTATCAACCCTTGGTGGTTGGAATTCTCGTTATTCCTAGGTAATAACGGTTACAAAATGAAAACTTGAACCATTTTACTTGGTTCTTCTCTATCTATTTCTCATAACAAAAGAAACAGATATGCACATTTTACTTCATTGATTCTTTGAGGTACTCCCTTTACCTTGCTCAAGGCATTCGACACACTTTCTTAGAAATTGCACTAATAGTCTAGAAGGTTTTGTCACATCTTTTGCCTAAAAAAATACAACATATTTTGTAATTGTGACAACCTGTCTTCTATCCATTTATCTTCAGAAGTCATTGACTGTAACTGTAAATTTGGCTTTACCAACCATCTATCTATTTGAGTGATGTCAACCTGCTTCAACTGTGAAATTCCAGTCTGAGCTACCTCTAATATTTATTTGATGTCAAGTTGATGCTTTACAATGTCAATTTGTCCTAGTATCTCAAAACAATCATCCTTTATGAGGTCCGGTGATTCTTTATTAAGAAAATGAAAAATCTCTTCACAATCCTCTTTTATTTCCTTGGTCGTTCTTTTACTCTCGGCTATATTGGCCTCCCATGTCTTTAATATTATATCACCTCTGACCTACTGTGCAATAGTCAATATAGGAGTTATAGATATTTCTTCTCTAGCATAAGACACGACCGCTTCTTGAAAAGTGGTCTGGGCTGCATTAGCCTCTCTTTCTCTTAAACCAATATTATCCAATCATTGGTTTACTTCCCAAAAATGATTTTGGATGATTTCTACCTTAGAAAAAAGGTTTTTTTGGTGCTATTTCCAGTTTCTTTAGCACTTCCAATGCTTGATCTTGAAACACTGCTATATCCACAACCATTTTCTCAATGGAACTGACGTTGTCTTGTAATTGTTTTACCAAATCATCTTGTTGGATAGTCCGTCTTTTGATCACTTGCATATTCTTATGAATCACATCAAGACTGGACTTGAGAAGTTGTATTTCTTGTTTATCACTAGCTCTATCATGTTCCAACCCTTTATTGACTTCATCTCTAACATTCTTTTATGTAGTCCTTATTTGATTTTGCAATTGACTTATCATCTGATTCTTTTGTTTCATTTTTTCTTTCAGATTATCAACTGAGAATAGGTTAGTTGTTGCAAAATCTCTCAACGATCCTGCTACCTATGTAGAAAAGTCTTTTTCTTCCAAATTTTTTCCATCCAATAATACTATGTGCTTTTTGACAGTTGCACCTTATTTCTGGTGCATTTCTTTCTTCACCACAACTTTCCTTTTCTTACTGAAAAATAAATCAAAAGGAGGTATATCCTCAATAGGGATTGGTGTGAGATATCCTATGAGTATTACCTCTGCATTGGGGTTTCCTTTGGTGAACTATAATGGCATGACAACTTGAATGGGGTTGTTTATTTCTATGGATAAATGTTATCCGGTTCCATCTGTAGTTGATTTATCTGATGAAGATAGTGGCCTATCTTCTCCTTTGTTTATTAATTTATTTTCTTGATCTTTGGCATGGTTATCAGATACCTCTGTCTCTGAGATATCTTCTTTTTGAGTCGAGACCTTAGATTTCTCTAACTTTTCTAGGTTTTCTTGTTTGCTAGATCTTACGGCTTCTAGATTCTAGGTCTTTTTTTTTTCTATAGCTGGAAACATTGGGTTTTCCCCTTGTAATACCTTCGGAAGACTACTTCCTCGGTTCTTTTGGAATTTGTAAAAATAAATCATTTTATTAGGTGATAGAGCTCGAACTCAACTCATAACTTCTTGGTAAGATCTCACCCCTCGAAACATTTCGTCCTGAGGGGATTCTTCATGTTCATAATTTTTAATATTTCAACCGGCCATATGGTTATCCACGACCTTTTGCGCATCATGATTCTTGAATTCAATGTTAACCAACTTTATTTCTTCTAAGGCCGCAGCCTCCACTTTGGAGTAGACAAAATCTAATAAAGAAAATACACCAATCTGTAATGGAAAAGATGGCCATACCTTTTTCTTCACTTCTTTGAGCTCTTTTCTAATCTCCCTGAGTATAGTTTTCCGTGCGACCTTGCGGCACAGCAGTCGGTCTGGTAAAAATTGCGGTAAAGCATATGGGGGAACTAAACAACCAAAAAATATGATGTAAGAGAATTTTTCCTCAATGTACCAGTCTGCCACTTTATCTAGGTTAGCCACAACTGTGTCTGAAATTCTAGGAGGTGGGTGACAAAAAATAGTAATGTGAATAAAAAACACTACCCAATTACAGATTTCATAAAAGAAATCCTTCGCCTTGTCTTCCCACAATTTTGAATGATAAACATGAATTGGATTTGCACTATCTGGAGTCCATCTCCAGCCCATCAGCGAGAAAGGTGTCATGAAACATATGGAATCCATAATATAAGCTGAAATGAAGAATGAAGTTGATTTCCCTTTGGCTTACTTTTCCTGGTATTATGTAATTTCACTTGCTAGACTGTCCGACAATATATTGGCCCAGTTGAAAGAATATCCTTCCACTACTGTGTGTATAATGGGTACGCACGGTAGAAAGAAATGGGTTGTCTTCTATTTTCCATAGAGTCTACACATCATCATGGCTATATACATGAACTGTGGTTCTAGCGATGCGATTGAGTATATGCCGTGAGAATCGGCTCTAAAATTTTCGGGGTGTGAACACCAGTCCTTGATCAATTCGGAAAGACTCTTTCCATATTGATCACACTCCTTGTTGTTAAAATTAACTAGAAACTGGCATTATAAATGAAGTTTGGTGTTGAAGAGAGTTTATACATCACATGTATGTGCTCCGACCAAAATTATCCAACAACTACCTTCTAAGAATTGAATATAGTTCTAGTTAGGATATCGACATGATACAGTGCCCGTGCAATCATGTCATTATAGGGTAAAATTCTCGGCTTTGTTGCTACCTTATGCAACTCTACTTGAAAAATAGTCTTGTATTTGGTAGATATGTCTTCCTTTTCATTGTTGCCTTAATCATCAAGGCAGTGTACTAGTTCGTACTGTAGGATATTGAATACATTCGTCTAGGTTTTAACTATGTTTATACTTCTGGGTGAGGTGTCAGAGAAAACCTCTGAAATCTGGCCTAAACTCTCACTAGTTGCTTTAGCTTCTTTTCGTGGCGTCATGGTAGCAGCTCTTAAAACCTGTTATTTGTCACCAAAAACACACAGGGATGAGTATCTTGTTAAGCAAGCTCTACCAAAAAGTGAATGTAATTGAAAATGAAAAAGTCTTTCTTGCCTTAGACACCTCGACCTGCATATACCTTCATTGATAATATGTTTAATTATTTTAATAAAAATATTTGGGCATTAAAGCAAGATCTTATTTGAAATCATTTCTCGAGGCTAGTCATTTAATAACATTAATAGTCAATTTTTGTGATCAGAAAAGTATAAATCTAATTTTAAATCACCTATATCGCAATCAACATAAACTCAATGGTAAAATAAAATGTTTTATTTTAATAATAAATCGAGTTTATATGACTAATTAATTATGTTTAACCTTGATCCCCTTCAAGATCTTGGGTCCCGTCCTATCCTACTTATGTTCAAACTATAGCCCCGAACTATGAAATCACGATTGATTAATGAATTTTAATCATGTTTAACTTTTGTAAATAATCATGATTAATTAATGATTTTGCGATTTCGAATGTCGAGAGTTTAAGTTATCATTCAAGGAAAGATTCCCGAAATGTGAAGTTGCGATAAGATTAATTATCGTTAATCATTTTTTAATTATTTAATTAACCCGATTTAACTTAAGCTAGTTTCACGACTTCGCATATTGGAACTTTGGGCTTCTTTATATGTCTAGCTGTTAATATTGTGAAACCCCAAAACCCAATACTTTGAAAGTTGTCTTTAGTGATTTAGCTTTTTAACGAATGGGCGGCTCCATAACTTGAAAATATTTTAGACCATTGGATTAATCGGAACACTTTATTGACGGTGATATCCAAGTGCACATTTGTCTTTATTTAAACAAAATGAAACTTTTTAAGTCTAAAGTTTTAGAAAAATATCTATGTTTCAACATAGTCTCCATCTAGGGATCTCGTTTCCTTGTGGGACGAGAAGAATAGTAGACCGAGTGCCTTTATTGGGTAAATGGAGTCATAATTGCATCTCTGTGAAACAAATTCTGAAAGAAGACACACAGAAGGACTTTGGACTTCACCATATTTCCAAAAACCTTTAAAACTTAATCATTCACCAATCTTAAAATTAGGCTTCAATTGGTTCTTTTTCTCAAAACTAATTTTAGAATTGCTTGAGATAAGCAAAACAACTTTAACCAATCTGTCAGACTTTGTTTGATTGTTTGCATCAAGGGAAAATAATTTTAATGTTTTAAACAAGGAATCCCACGTTAGCTTAGAATGTAGATCTAGACTGAAAAAGGAAATAGTTGTTAGAGCACGTTATAATACATGTATAACAACCTCATAGATATCATAGATATTTCTTCACTGCCAGCGAGCATGTTCAGTACCCCGGTGAAGTTATCTAATACCCATATTGAATTTCCTTTCACCACTTCAATTAATAAATTTGCATTTAAATGTTGAGATGAGGGAAATCATTGAATGAATTTCCTTTCATCATCTCCCTTTGGACTAGATGGGAGTAATCATTAGGTAATTTTATTTAACCATCTGTCTTATATTTTAAAACATGAAGTGGGGGAAATCAATTTGTATATAATAAAATATACCATGGATGATATCTATTTATATTTTAGCACCAGAGGTTTGTTAACTCACTTTGATTACTCTCGACTAATCCTCTTCTGACTATCAAAACACATTCTCTTACTAGGAAGTTTTTATGGGGAATTTTATTTTCCAGGGACTTTCCTTGAGCGACATCAATCATTTTAAATCTGGTAAAGAGGTTAGAGTAGTTAAGATTAGTCCAAACATACTTTGCATTTCAGTTAAAGTTAGGAATATCATCATGATTTTCACCTATTCTCATGTGGAAGTTTTTTTTTTAAGTTTCCAGAGTTAAAGTGAAGCTCTTTTTCCTCTTTGAAGACCGGGAAGAAAAGTTATTTTTATTGCTAGCTTTCTTCTTTTAAAAAACCTTCTTTTTGTATTTTTTATTTTTTATCTAGAGGGAAAAATTGAGAATTATGTTGTAATTTTGTAACCCTTTGAGAATCTTAATCAAATGATTTTAATCTTAATGATTGATTGATTAATGAATTAGTGCAGATGAAACTTCTGACATATTCATTAATATCTTCTTGAAAATTTTAACTTGGGTCACTAGGGCATAAGTTCATACCTCAAAAATTCTCTATATTTTCAACCAAGAAAACTATTAGTTTATCACCTGTTTCGAGAGAAATTCAATGTGAGTATTGATTCCTGCTAGAGATTGTCTCTCGGTTATCAGCCTGTATCCTGGAATGAGATGAATCATGAAAAGTATCAAGAACTCTTTACTGATTGGAAACCTACTTGTTGCATATATATATATATATATATATAATGAAATCAACTAACCTGTTTCTATTTACAATGAAAATAAAAACATACCAAAAGAACGGAAATTATAACGAAAAGTTAAAACCAAACCGGTATGTATAATGAGAGTTTGGAACTGTATTACTACATGAAATGCTTGAGGAAACACCCATTGATTGGGGCATTAAGAATATTCACGTCAAGATTTTCTAACAAAAATGCATTCTTTCCTTTAGAGGATGAAATTTTATACGTTCCACACTAGATCTGGTCAAAATTACCGTGTTTCCCCGCATATTCTTTCCTGGCTTCCCATTTTAAAACGAAATCACCAGGGAGAAATTCCCTATCTTTAGCTTTCTATTCAAACGGGGCTTTCATGTTATCTCGATACTTTTGTAGTTTTTCATCTACTTCGGCCATATTTTGTTGAACTTCAATCATTTGATTTATTTGTGATGTCATTTGGCTCTTCTTTTGAGTCTTTCTAGGGTTTCATCACTGGCAACGCAAGATTTATGGGTAAAACAACGTCAGTAACATATACCATCTAAAATGGGGACATTCCGATGGATCTTTTTGTGCTTATTCTGTTAGCCCATAAAGCATATTTCAAATGTACATGCCATGCTTTCTTATTTTTGGTCAACACCTTTTTAATTATGGTTATCAAGCTCTTGCTCAATGACTTGGCTAATCCATTACCCTATGGATAGTAAGTCATAGAATTTATTAGTAAAATGTTGTACTTTTGACAAAAACTTATCATGGCCATGGATTTGAATGCTTGAGCATTATCAATAACTATTTTTTGAGGACAGCCAAATCTTGATAAAATTTTCTCCTCCAAGAAACTAATCACCGCTGCGTCTATTGTGTTTCGCGTAGGAATAGCTTCTACCCATTTAGTAAAATAATTGGTAGCAGTCAAAATCCACTTACATTGAGCACTAGAATGTGGATTTATTTCACCGATGAAATAAAGGCCCCATTGTTGAAATGGATCTTCCATTTTAAATGGAACTAAGGGTACTGTATGAATCTTTTTCTTTCTTGCGAATAACTGACATGGGTTACACGCTCTAACTTTGGCATTCACATCAGTGAATAATTTAGGCCAATAATATCTTGCTCTTAGGATTTTGTAGGCCATTACTCTCCATGCATGATGTCCTCCACAAACTCCATCATGAAACTTATTTACAACTTTCTCTGTTTCAGATTCTACCAAACAACTCAGTAAGAAACCTAGAGGATCCTTCCAATATAGTTGACCATCTATGATACAATATTTTACTGCATGTCACTTTAACGTTCTAGATTTGGAATAAGTCATATCACTTGGGCATTGAAGAGTTAAAAGGTAAGAGACTATATCTTTATACCAAGTTTAGGAAGAAAAAAATTCATGGATTTGAGTTAAAGGTATTTGATCATCAAACTCCTCTATCATTGGAATATCCCCAATGGCTTGCAAATGATTTATTCCAAGCACTCTGAAATTTGATTCGGATAAAAGTTTATCCAAACCCTGTCCTTTGACAAGATTTGTTGGTTTCACCTCTAGATCAAATTCTTGAATTTTAGCAATCCATCGGCCCCTCCTTCTATCACTATTAGGATGAACCATTATATCTTTAACGAAACTAGTGGGTACATATGCAATTATTCTAGAATGTAAAACATAGGTCTTGAAAGCCGTTAGGGCCTTCACCATTGCATATGCTTGTTTTTCTATTATATCATATCTCAACTATGTATCTCTAAGGATTTTACTAAAAAATGTTATTGGTTGTTCAAACCCTTCTTCTTTTTTCTGTAGAAGTATTGTCTCTATTGTGTGTTCAGATGCGAATGAGAAAATTATGAATTATTTCATATAATCTGGGCTTGCCGGTACAGGTGCTTCACCTATAACCTTTTTAATACGTTTTAATGACACCTTGGCTTGAGTTTTCCACTTGACCTTGCTGTCTTTCTTAAGCATATATGTAATCAATTTTACAATTTCAGCGAAGTTTGGGATGAATCTTCTTAAAAAATTATTTTTTCCTAAAAATGATTGTATTTCCTTTCTATTCCTAGGAATATTTATAGTATCTATAGATTCAATTCTCTTCAGATCAATTTTAATTCCATCCTGAGATACTATGTGGCCCAAGAGTTTACCTTCCTACATTACAAAATGAGATTTCTTGGGATTCAAAGACAAACAGAATTTTCGACATTTTTCAAATGTCTGCTTGAGGTGTATTATGTTATCTGCATTAGATTTAGAAAAAAAAGTTAGATCATCAAGATAAATAACAAAAAACTTATCTCTTTTGCTGACAAAGGTGATGTTCATAGCTCTTTGGAAATTAGCTCCCACATTCATCAAACCGAAAGGAATTTTATCATACATAAAGGTATCCCAAGGGGTAGTGAATGTAGTTTTCTCTTTATCATCCTCATGTACTACAATTTTATTGTAGCCCAAAAAGTCATCATTCATAAACATTCTATTTTCTCCAACCACTTTCTCCAATACATGATCCATTTTAGGCAATGGATAATTATCTTTGAGTGATGATCTATTTAAATTTCCGAAGTCAACACACAGTTTGATCCCAACATTTTTCTTTATGACAGGAACTAAATTAAGTACCCATTCAGAGTATCTGAGTGGGACAATGATCTCCGCATTCAAAATATTCTTTACCTCTTTCTCTATCACAAATAATAATATAATATTTAGTTGTCTGAGCTTATGTCTGAAAGGTTTAACACCTTGCTTCAAAGGAATTTTGTGTTCAATTAGAGAAGTATCATAAGTCCTTAATTCATCATAGGACCAAGCAAAAGCATCCTTGTACTTCTTGAGAATCTCAACATATTTTCTTCTTATTTCAGGGGGAAGGTATTTAGATATTTTAACCAGCCTTGGAGTTTCCTTGGTTCCTATATCACAGTCTTCAACCTCTTTAGGATGAGGCTGCAAAGTAGACTTCAAGGGAATATCATCATGATCAAATAATCTCTCTAATGGAATCAAACCTTTAGGGATCTGATTATTCTTCAGTATCAACATGCAATGATTACATATCTTATCTCGAAACTCCTGAGGATCTTCTCCTTCATGCATAATCCAAGCAGGGTCATTCTGATTTTTTTGGTCAATATGTGTTTCAGCAAATTTGTCCACCATTTGTAGGAAATGTCTAATTTGTTCATCATCTTTGAAAATCTTCTAGTGTTGTATATTGTTTGGTATTGAGGGTCTATGTCTCATTTCTATGTGATACTTTAATTTGAAAATAGTAGGAGGTACAAACGTTGAGGCTACTTTGGCTAATGAATCTGCCTATTGATTTTCTATTTTGGGGATGTAATGAACATTAACCGATGATAAAAAAAATCAATTAGATCCCAAGAATAATTTATGTAAGACCTCAACCTTGGGTGTTTAGCCTAGTACTGTCGATTTATCTGTTTTATAATTAATTCCGCATCACCATAGACTTCCACGTTTTTAATTTTCAACTTCTTGGGAGCTTCTAATCCTAAAACTAAGGATTCATATTTGCATACATTATTGGTGTACTTGATGTCCCACTATAACCTATAAGAGAAAGGGATAATAAACTCATCTCTGGGTGCCACAAGCAACACTCTAGGTCCTACTCCTTCACAAGACGAAGCACCATCGAAATACATTTTCCAAACTCCAGTACTATATACATCTTTATTGGTTTTTTCTATTTTTTCCTTTTTTGTACAATCTTTTTCTATACATTCATCTAAATCATCATCTATCGATAAAATACAATTTTCTAAATCCTGATCTACAACATAAACATGATAATTATTTGGGTTCAGTGGATCACTTACTGTATATGCCATCCTTGTTTCTCTGTACAGGTGAGTGAATTTTCCACCAAAGATTGGGATTGTAGAATATGTCATGTCAATTTGAAGGTATCTTCCTAGTTTGGCGCCCCAAGACCTGGATAACAACTTGCCATAATTTGGAGGTATATCAGCAACAACCACATCCATCAGAACACTTTTTATAGGAATCTGCGCAAGATTAACCACTAAATCTTTAATCATCCCCACACATTTAACTTTTCTCGAATCAAAAGAGTACAGATCTCCATATGGTCGAGTAATTTCAAGACCAATTCTATCCATAATACCTTTGGGAATCACATTGTGGGAGGCTCTAGAATCCAACATGCAATTATGGAGCAAATGATCATGCATAGTTAAAGTAATGTATAAAGGGGCGACAATATCTCTGGTACCTTCGAAGTGTGGACCAAAAATTATATTCGGTTTATCATCTTCTAGATTTATAACATTAACATGACTTTCAGTATCCGAAAAATTAATCATTTTGGAAATTTGTTTTCTATATGTAGGGTTTTTTTCTAGTTCAACCAAAGGTACATGAATCTTGATCTTATTTATTTCATTTTCTAAATTGAAATTTCCCGTCATCCTATCTGCTTCTTTGTCTTGGATTTCTATATTCCTTTTTTTTATTTATCAGTTTGTGTTGCTTATGTTTCATCCGTGTTTGTTTTTACAGTCTGGGTTCCAACTACTTTTGTTTTGACATTATGTGTCTCCGCTAACAGTGGAGCTATCTCATTATCTTTTTTCTTCGATGAAATTTTCTTCGGTTGAGCAATTGTGATATTTGTATCTCTAGGCCTTAGATTATACTTCTGTTGAAGTTCAACCATTATATTATCGATGATTCCTTGATAAGCATATTCTTTTGTATTATTTATGCTTTCATTATGATTAGACCAATATTTTGTATTTAGATACTTTTCATAATCTTGTTTTGTCAAAAAAGGTTCTCAACAATCATCACCAAGATTATTCATATCTTCTTCTAACTCCTCAAAGTTTCGCAGGTCCTCTCCTCCTATAAAATTTTCATTTTTAAAGGGGGCCTGAATCTTTTGATCTTCATTCTTGATCTTTCTTTGTTGGATTTGAGGAATAGGATTTCTTCTAAAATATTTTCTAGGGAATTGATCATTCTTAGATTGGTCCAATTCCTTTTTTGAGATTTTATTTGACAATTCTTTGATTATTTTTTCCATGTCATCCATCATATCTTCCGAGGAACTCCCGGATCTGGAGAGTCCTGTTTGTTCTCTGTATTGTCGGATTGCTTTATTTCTTGGTTCAAATTTATCTTTTAACTTCCCTGATGCCATCATATTTGACTCAATTTCTACAGAATCATCCTGCATTTTAGTGAGGTGGACAAATCTCCTTTCTCTCAACGATAGAGAAAAATCCAGATCAAAAGCCCGAGCAAAAGTTACTTTCACTGTAGATTGGGAAGGTTTAACCTTAGCTGGAATCTTATTATATAATTTATTAAATCTTTGAGTAAACTCAAGAACTGTTTCTTAATTTTTTTTTTCTTAAAGCTCCAAGCTCGATTAGATAATAAAGGTGATATTTTCTTTCTCCCCACTGTCTGATAAAGGTGATTTCTAACTCATCATATGATCCTATGGAACCTGTTGGCAATCCTCTGAACCAGGTTCTCACCTGTCCTTCGAAATTTTGAACTAGGAGTCTTGAAAAAACATCCTTGTGCTCGAGGCCAAGGATATCAACGAATTGATCAAAGAAATTTATGTTCTTAGTCACGGTTAAGTCTCCCTCTCCGATGAAATTTGGTAAGTTCTTCATATAATTTTCAGGTAAATCATGGAGGGGAACTGGGAGAACCAAAGGAGCATACCTAGCTGCAACTTTAACAAAAATTCTAGGAAATGGGGGTGGTATTTGATTGCATCCCCCTCCTCCTACACCACCTCTGACACCACCTCCTTCAGCCATAGCCATTAATAATTTGAGGGATGAAACTTTGAGATTGTAAAGGGGTTTTTCAAAAACGTGTAGTGACTTTTTGGTACCTTCAGGATGAAGCGAAAAGGATTTAGGAGACTTACAGTTAGGACATAGAAAATATGAAAAGAAGGGAATAGGGAAATGAAGATTGGGTCCTTAAGATTTACAGGATGTATACACAGGAGAACCAATAGAAGTCAAGTCGGGGTAAAAGATATATTCTTCACAGCTTCGAGAGGTTGGAAGCTTGTCATCTTTAATCTCGAATGAAACCAACTTTGGATTTAGGGTTTCAACTTCACATTTATCATAAGATGTTTCTCCTAAAAGGAGTTGGATGGGACCTTCTTGCGAAGTTAATGGTTAGAATAAAATTTTATTATTTGATTTGGGTTGATAAACCATACTTGCTGACGCAATAGTTTGTTTAAGGTATCCCCTTGGTTTCAAAAATTTTTTAGGGTCATATACAGGCAAGGTTTTCTAATTGTCTAGATTAATTCTAGTATTCTTTCGACCGAATGGCAGTTTATCAATTGTGGAGTCGCCAAGTGAAAAAAAAAATATTAGCCTTATAATGTGTTGGATATTTGTTCACTATCAAAGAAAGAAACATACCAATGTCATTCTCCCAGGGAAAAATAACTTTGTTTCTCCTTCCCTGGCAATGGAGCCAAAAAGATGTTGTTCCTGAGTTTATACTTAAGGCTTAAAGTATAACGTCAAGGCATCAAGAAATAAGGAAAGTTTTAAAATTTCTTTTTCTACCTCAGTTGTATGAGAAAATATCTCTTAAATGAATTAACAATATAACAACTCAAAGGTCATGTTTCATGTTTGAGTTAAAACTAAAAGCATTGGGTGTAATGAGAGAAAAACATAAAGTTGTTAGACAAAGCAAGGCATCTATTAAATAAAAATATTACTTCACTACAGAAGAGAAAAATAGATGATATAACCTTAAATGAAGCATAAAATGTAGCAATCCAATTAACTCACAGGTATTGTATTTACTAATAGTAAAACAGAGGAAAAGTTGTGCGCTATTAAATTACTAAATGGAATGTAACCACAGTAGATGTTGTACTAAGTTGAAATCATGCATTCATCGAGGAAATATATAAAATGATGTTGAGATATGGAAAGACATAAAAACACATAACTGAAACTGAATGAAATGTGGAATCTTTGGTCTGCACCTGTATTAATCTTCAATAAGGAAAGTTTTCTCAATTACATACAACAAGAAGCATCCCTTCTTTAGTCTTTTGAAAATATATGTATACAAGAGATTCTCAACCCTAGGCAGTTGGAATTCTCATTATTCCTAGGTAATAACGACTACAAAATGAAAACCTAAACCATTTCACTTGGTTCTTCTCTATCTCTTTCTCATATCGGTAGAAATAAATATGCACATTTTACTTCATTGATTCTTTGACGTACTCCCTTTACCTCACTCAAGACATTCAACACACCTGCTTAGAAATTGTACTAATAGTTTAGAAGGTTCGGTCACATCTTTTCCCTCCAAAAGATACAAGTCCTTTTGTAATTGTGGCAACCTGTCTTCTATCCTTTTATCTTCAGAAGTTATTGACTGTAACTGTAAATTTGTCATTACCATCCATCTATCTATTTGAGCGAAGTCAACTTTCTTTAGCTGTGAAATTTCAGTATGAGCTTCCTCTAAGCTTTCTTTGATGTTGACTTGATGCTTTACAATGTCAATTTGTCCCAGTATTTCAGAACAATCATCCTTTCTGAGGCCTAGTGATTCTTTATTAAGCAAATTAAAAATCTCTTCACAATACTCTTTTATTTCCTTGGTCTTTATTTTACTCTCGGATATATTGGCCTCCCATGTATTTAATATTATAACACCTATGACCTTCTCTGCAACAGTCAATCTGGGAGTTACCGATATTTCTTCTCTAGTAGATGACATGACCGCTTCTTCAAAAGTGGTTCAGGCTGCAGTGGCCTCTCTTTCTCTGAAACCAATATTACCCAATGATTGGTTTACTTCCCAAAAATGATTTTGGATGATTTCTACCTTAGCAAAAAAAATTTGTTGTGCTATTTCCAGTTTCTTTAGCACTTCCAATGCTTGAGCTTGAAACACTGTTATATCTTTTAGCGTCGGAAGTCACTCCTGGATTGCTTGCAGGAGCAGAGCCCGACACCCATTAGTTTAATGTCACGATTTGTTTATAAAGGGTGATCAAATGGAGATAATGGCTCTAGGAGGTATCTCTCTAACTCAGGGACCGGGTCTGGTACGTAAAGAACGAAGGAGGTCTAGAATCCCAACTTCATCCAGTGGGTTGATTTAAAGATGAACAGGTGGAAGACTTAGGAGAAAGTGAACAAACAACTCTGGGCATCAGGCTTGCAGCGGTTTGTAGGGGAAAAACTCTGAAAGCAGGATCCTCCTGGTTCAAGGCTTCAAGAAACCGAAAGGGGACTTGACTGGATCCTCCAATTCCAAGTCATTCAACGTTAAAGAAATCACAGAAACCGATTAGAGGCTCCGTAACTATTACAGTGATCCATTACAACATCATCCTATAATAGCTACAGCTCGACTGGATCCTCCAATTTTGAGCTGCTCTAACACAGTGTAAACAAAGACATGAAAGAAACTGGCATTCATAAGGAAAGAAGTCTCCAAAGCTCATACATAACCAGAATAACAGTGCTTCGTTAAAACTTTACAACTGGGAGCTCTGCTCAACCACCGATCCTTTACAAAATGGAGAAAACGCCTACATATACTTGGAGCTGACTCAGGTGCTGAAGGCGCGATCATATCATGAATTCAATGCTTGACGTTGAGGAGCTTATCTATCAGGATGGGCTGTCAGTCTGCCTCAATCAAATCTGTCCTCTGCTCCCCTGCCATACACCTCCTTAATTCAGCATGGATCGCGCCAGGGGGTATTTGAGCCCTTTAAATATTGAATTGGCGTGTGCAAGTTCCTCTGGTGAGTTGGAGACTCGGCGTGGCTTTCCTGAAGAGAATCGGTACAAGGGACCCTCCTGGGTAAATTTTAGCTGGGGCCTCCATACTATGCAATAAATGGGTGATGCGAGGCTTCACCCACCCTCTTTCTCCTTTTCTGCTGAGCCGAAGCGGATTTTATATCCCTGAGTGGAATCCATGATGAAAACCCGACCCAGTCCATGGGTCTCTTCTTCTTTCCTCACGGTCTCATGTGCTTCACCGTGACCTTTCCCCGACTCCGTATCAGGTTTCGGGGTTTCGCGTTCCCCGTTGTCAAGAGTTCTTGACCCTTTGAACTCACGATCACTGATTCTTCGATGAGCGCCTTTCTATGCGCTAGCCCTCCTGACTAGGCTCTTTGTTCCATACGACCATCCCTCATAAGACCGCAGCCCTATACCTCTGTCGGAGTTTCGACACTTGCGATGTCACAATGTGCATGTCTCCATGACTAGCGATCCCCCGAGTCACAATGCACCTTTTTCTGCTCTGGCCCTCCTGGCTTAGCCCTGGCCAACGTGACCGTCACCCATGACTATGACCTTACCCCGTCGGTGTTTTAGACTTTTCTATGCCAAAAAGAATAAGTCCACGGGACTCGCGATATGCTGAATCCTGATTTCGCCTGCCACTTGTCCTTTTCTCGCGTGACCTCTTCTGGGGTCCACCTTTGTCACGATCGGGAAATCGCGTATTGTGATTCTACAATGCACAAAAATCTCGCTCCTGGGATCTCCGATATCCCGATGGCTTCAACTCCGATGGGCGCTTCCCTGTCGGGACCCTCCCCGACAACGCTGATCTCCTGCCATGTGTCCTTTCCAGATGGACGGTCCCTATTGACTCTCGGGGATTCGGGACTTTTGCTGTCTTGTTTCTATTTCTTGTCTCGAGACAAGAAATATTGCTAACATTAGGCTCCATGGGGGATAGATTCATCCCTGCGATGCTCTAAGAACTCATTCTGCAGTTTCAGTGCCTTGTTGTTGGGCTATGGAGTCATGCTGAAAACATCCCTCTACTGAAAATACAGGCCGAAAAATAAAAGCAACAAAATAAAGCTACATGCTCAAAGGAGCTTATTTATACACAATCCTAAACTAATAAAATATTCTACATGGGCTAGGTGAAAGAGAACTTCCACCATAGCCATTCAAGCAGCTTCCTAGATAGAAACTCCTTCCTTCTGTCGATGATCACCAGCAGATGGTGTAACCGTGACAACAGAACGGCTACACTCTTCAACTCCTCCTTACAGGCTGGAGCTGAGATGAAATAGGGAAGCTCCAAGGCATAGGGGAAATGCCACTCCATGTATTTGCTGATAGGGTCATCGGATGAGTGGCCATTTCCGAGGAATTGGCGAAATACAGCCTCTTCTGCTACACAGTTGTTCACACGCGGTCGAATGTCTCTGATAACCATAGGCGGGTGAATAACTGAAGTAGGCTCACTGATCTCAGGTGGTGGCTGCTCACTGACTGGCTCTGCGCAGTCTGTAAACTGCATCTTCGACTGCTCCTCTGGTTCTTCTGGTTTCTTTTCTTGGCTCTCCCAAGGGTCAGAGTCGTAATCATCATAGATAGGACCTGTGGGAAAGCTTTGCTTTTCAATTTTCTGCTCAGCAAGGCTGATTTCCTCGCATTGTCTTTCATTTGTGAACAGAGGAGAAGGATCTGCAGTCTTCTCTTGGAAATCCAGCATATCGAGCTCAGACTCTGATTCGTAACTATCATAAGTGGTCTGGATGCTCTGGCAAGCAAAAGGTGATGTTGGGCTCTGCTGCTCCTCTTCCAGATAATCATCGAAGTCGGGGGGAGACAAAGCTTCTCCAACTTGGAGAAATGGAACTATCCCTCGCTCCTCCGTTTCGACCCCGAATGTAAACACATCGTGGGAAATATCGTGAAGGAAAAGAGATCAATCCTCTTCCACAACTACCTCTTTATTGCTTTGATCTGAGACAACAAGCTCATCGGGGGTAGTTTCCAACTCAACTAATAAATCTTCAACAATCTCTTCAAAAGAGTTGCTCAGAGCATCTGCCTCAAGGACTAGAAAATCCTCTGCACAGTCTTCATATTTCAACCCTTCTAATTGGGCAGAGAGATGTTTCACCTGCTCTATCAGCTTACTCAGTGCGCCATCCTCCTCCCTGGGAACTTTATCACTTTCATAACCTGCCTCGGATGTAGATGAATGGGGAGGAGAAGGGACTGAGTTCTGATCCAAGTCATCAAGATCCTCCCCACAGCTTTCGTCAGAAACAACTTTCTCTTGTATAGAGTTGTGGTATCCCTCACAACAATTATGACAAATTAACTCAGGGGGATACAGCCTCTGACAATAGGTGGTGAAAGATGCATGGAATCCATGGAGTGAAGAAATGCTAGCAGGGGGTAAAGAATGGTACCATTTACGCACATCCCCTGCTAGCGAGAACATGAACATCTTCAGTAACACATCCTCATGATGTATCTCCCACTAACACATGAGTTCATGAAACTCACTGAGGTGATGAGTAGGGTTGTCCTCTTCACACTTTCAAAATATGGGCAAATAATTGCCCCATTCATCCAGAGAGGGGACAACATTAGGAAAACCAGGAATAGCAGAAAAATTAAAAGGAGCAAACCTGCGAGCAAGGATTTTCTCCATATCGAACCAGTGAAGTCGCCAATCGATCCTTGAATCATGGAGTCGCCAGGTGAAAAATGTGCAGCTTCAAATGTGTCTAGTCCTTGTTCACCATCAGAGGCCATATCTTAACATTATCATTACCCCAGGAAACTTCTCAGGTTGAGAAAGCAGTCATTGAAACCTTCTCAAGAAAGTTCCTCCGGGTCAGCTTTCAGGTGTGCCAACAGTGGCCACAACTGAAACAGTAAAGTGGAAACAATGGAGTCACCACAGTGGAGTCACCAGGTGCATATTAACAATCTGAGTAATTCTTATTTCTGATGCACCTTCAGAATCAGTTGATCGTTGTCATTCTACCCAGGGAAAATCTTCAACTTCGTCCCAGGCGACGGCGCCAGAAATGTTAGCGTCGGAAGTCATTCCTGGATTGCTTGCAGGAGCAGAGCCCAACACCCATCAGTTTAATGTCATGATTTGTTTATAAAGGGTGATCAAATGGAGATAATGGCTCTAGGAGGTATCGCTCTAACTCAGGGACTAGGTCTAGTACGTAAAGAACGAAGGAGGTATGGAATCCCAACTTCAGCCAGTGGGTTGATTTAAAGATGAAAAGGTGGAAGACTTAGGAGAAAGTGAACAAACAGCTATGGGCATCAGGCTTGTAGCGGTTTGTAGGGGAAAAAATATGAAAGAAGGATCCTCCTGGTTTAGGGCTTCAAGAAACTGAAAGGGGACTTGACTGGATCCTCCAATTCCAAGTCATTCAACGTTAAAGAAATCACAGAAACCGATTAGAGGCTTCGTAACTATTACAGTGATGCATTACAACATCATCCTATAATAGCTACAGCTCGACTGGATCCTCCAATTCCGAGCTGCTCTAACACAGTGTAAATAAAGACATGAAAGAAACTGACATTCATAAGGCAAGAAGTCTCCAAAGCTCATACATAACTAGAATAACAGTGCTTCTTTAAAACTTTACAACCGGGAGCTCTGCTCAACCATCAATCCTTTACAAAATGGTGAAAACGCCTACATATACATGGAGCTGACTCAGGTGTTGAAGGCGCGATCATATCATGAATTCAATGCTTGATGTTGAGGAGCTTCTCTATCAGGATGGGATGTTAGTCTGCCTCAATCAAATCCGTCCTCTGCTCCCCTGTCATATGCCTCCTTAATTCAGCATGGCTCGCGCCAGGGGGTAGTTGAGCCCTTTGAATATTGAACTGGCGTGTGCAGGTTCCTCTGGTGAGTTGGAGACTCGACGTGGCTTTCCTGAAGAGAATCGGTACAAGGGAACCTCCTGGGTAAATTTCAGCCAAGGCCTCCATACTCTGCAATAAATGGGTGACGCGAGGCTTCACCCACCCTCTTTCTCCTTTTCTGCTGAGCCGAAGCGGCTTTTAGATCCCTGAGTGGAATCCTTGATGAAAACCCGACCCAGTCCATGGGTCTCTTCTTCTTTCCTCATGGTCTCATGTGCTTCACTGTGACCTTTCCCCGACTCCGTATTAGGTTTTGGGGTTTCGTGTTCCCCATTGTCAAGAGTTCTTGACCCTTTGAACTCCCGATCACCGATTCTCTGATGAGCGCCTTTCTATGTCCTAGCCCTCCTGACTAGGCTCTTTGGTCCATACGACCATCCCTCATAAGACTGCAGCCCTATACCTTCGTCGGAGTTTCGACACTTGCGATGTCACAATGCGCATGTCTCCATGACTCGCGATCCCCCGAGTTGCGACGCACCTTTTTCCTCTCTGGCCCTCCTGGCTTAGCCATGGCCAACGTTACCGTCACCCATGACTATGACCTTACCCCGTCGGTGTTTCAGACTTTTCGATGCCAAAAATCATAAGTCCATGGGACTCGCGATATGCTGAATCCCGATTTTGACTGCCACCTATCCTTTTCTCGTGTGACCTCTTCTGGGGTCCACCTTTGTCATGATCAGGAAATCGTGTATCGCGATTCTACAATGCACAAAACTCTCGCTCCCGGGATCTCCGATATCCCAATGGCTTCAAATCCGTTGGGATCTTCCCTGTCGGGACCCTCCCCGATAACGCTAATCTCCTGCCACGCATCCTTTCCAAATGGACGGTCCCTATTGACTCTCGGGGATTTGGGACTTTCGCTGTCTTGTTTCTATTTCTTGTCTCGAGACAAGAAATATCACTAACAATATCCACAAGCATTTTCTCAGTGGAACTGACCTTGTCTTGTAATTGTTTTACCAACTCATCTTGTTGGATAGTCCATCTTTTTCTCACTTGCATATTCTTATGCATCTCATCAAGACTGGACTTGAGCAGTTGGATTTCTTTTTTATCACTAGCTCTAGCATGTTCTATCCCTTTATTGACTTCATCTCTAACATTCTTTTATGTAGTCCTTATTTGATTTTGCAACTGACTTATCATCTGATTCTTCTGTTTCAATTTTTCTTTCAGATTAAAAACTTAGAATAGGTTAGTTGTTGCAAAAGATACCAAAGAGTCTGCTACCTCTGTAGCAAAGTCTTCTCCCTCCAATTTTTTTCCATCCAATAGTACTCTGTGTTTTTTGACAATTGCACCTTCTTTCTGGTGCATTTCTTTCTTCACCACAACTTTCCTTTTCTTATTGAAAAAGAAATCGGAAGGAGGTATCTCCTCAATATGGATAGGCATGATATCTCCTATGAGTATTACCTCTGCATTGGGGTTTCCTCTGGTGAACTGTAATGGTGTGAAAACCTGAATGGGGTTGTCGATTTCTGTTGATAACTGTTTTCTGCTTCCATTTGTAGTTGATTTATCTAATGAATACAGTGGCCTATTTTCGCATTTATTTATTAATGTCTCTGCTTGATATTTGGCCTAGTTATCAGATACCTCTATCACCAGGATATCTTCTTTCTGAGTGAAGACCTTAGATTTCTCTAAGTTTTTCAGGGCTTCTTGTTTGATAGAGCTTGCAGCTTATGGATTTCGGGTTTCTACTTTTGTGTAGCTGGAAACATCGAGTTTTCCCCTTGTAATAATTTTAGAAGACTACTTCTTCTATGCTTTTGGAAGTTGTAAAAATCAATCATTTTATCAGGTGATAGAGCTCGAACTCGGCTCAGAACTTCTTGGTAATATATCACCTCTCAGAACATTTCGTCCTGAGGGGATTCTTCATGTTCATACTTCTTAAGATTGCAACTGGCCATATGGTTACCCACAACCTTCTACGGGTCGTGCTTCTTGAATTCAATGTTAACTAGTTTTATTTCGTCTATGTCCGTAGCCTCCACTTTGGAGTGGCCAAAATATAATAAAGAAAATACACCAATATGTAAGGGAAAACATAGCCATAACTTTTTCTACACTTGTTTGAGCTCTTTGCTAATCTCGTTGAGTACAGTTTATTGTGTGACCTCATGACATAGCAGTCAGTCTGGTAAAAGTTGTAGTAAAGCATATGGGGGAATTGAACAACCAAAAACTATGATATAAGAGAAGTGTTCCTCGATGTACCAGTCTGCCACTGTATCTAGGTTAGCCACAACTATGTCTGAAATTCTAGGAGGTGGGTGACAAAAAATAGCAATGTGCATCGACACCACTACCTAAGTACACATTTCATAAAATAAATCCTTCGCCTTGTCTTCCCAGAGTTTTGAATGATAAACATGAATTAGTTCTGCACTATCTGGATTCCAACTCCAACCCATCAGTGGGAAAGGTTTCATGAAACAGAGGACGTCCATAATATAATATGACAAGAAGAATGAAGTTGATTGTCCGTTGGCTTTCTTTGCCTGGTATTCGGTAATCTCACTAGCTAGATTGTTCGACAATATCTTGGCCTAGTCGAAATAATATCCTTCTGCTACTATGTGTATAATGGGTACCCATGGTAGAAAGAAATGGGTTGTGTTCTATTTTTCATAGAGTCTACACATCATCATGGCTATATACATGAACTGTGGTTTTAACAATGAGATTGAGTATATGCCGTGAGAATCATCTCTGAACTTTTCAGGGCGTGAGAAAAATATTTGGGCATTAAAGCATGATCTTATTTGAAATCATTTCCTTGGGTTAGTCATTTAATAACATTAATGGTCAATTTTCATGATTAGAAAATTATAAATCTAATTTGAAATCACCCGTATTGCAGTCATCATAAACTCAACGGCAAAATAAAATGTTTTATTTTAATAATAAATTGAGTTTATATGACTAATTAATTTTGTTTAACCTTGATCCCCTTCGGGATTTTGGGTCCCGTGCTATCCTACTTCTGTTCAATCTATAACCTCGAACCGTGAAATCATGTTTTCTTAATCAATCTTAATCATGTTTAACTTTTGTAAATAATCGTGATTAATTAATGATTTCATGATTTCGGATGTCGGAAGTTTAAGTTATCATTTGAGGCAAGATTCTCGAAACGTGAAGTTGCGATAAGATTAATTATCGTTAATCATTTTTTAATTATTTAATTAACTCTATTTAACTTAAGCTAAGTTTGCGACTTTGCATATCAAAAATTTGGGCTTCTTTATATGTCCAACTATTAGTATTACGAAACCCTGAAACCCGATACTTTGACAGTTGTCTTTAGTGATTTAGTTTTTTAATGAATGGGTGACTCCATAACTTGAAAATATTTTAGACCATTGGATTAATTAGAAGACTTTATCGACCATAGTATCCAAGTGCACATTTGTCCTTATTTAAACAAAACGAAACTTTTGAAGTCTAATTTTTTAGAAAAATATCTATGTTTCAACACGAGGAAAATGAACCTATATAAGTAATATTTAATTAATAGGTAAAAGAGATTTGAAATGTAAATGTTTTGGATGAGTATGATCGCATTTGACTAAATCAAAGGATTAAACATGCTAACAGAATATAACATCAATGGAATTTATTAAAAAATAATTGAACCCTATATCTTATTAAAAAACCTTTATTGGTTGTAAGGTACCATGTAATGATGGTATTGTCTCCACCTTATTTATTCTTGTAAATCAGGTTGTTGAGTAATTACTGTGATCAAGGTTGTTCTAATCTTGTTTCTCTATGCTCTTCACATGGTGAATTGTCTTCCTTTAAAGATTTTTGATTTGGATAAAGAAAAAGAGTGTGACCTTCTCTTGGTCCTCCATTGTTTTATGTAATGTTGGAAATCCATTAATTCTCCAATTATACATATTATCCTTTCTTACAATTCCATATATAATTGTCTTGATTATTTTGCATTGATGGTGTTGAATTATGTTTCATTATCTTTGCACTTGGATATTTTATGAACATTTTTCGTTTAATAATTTATTTATTTGTTTGTTTGATTTTAATTGATAGGTTTAATATCTTATTCCACATAATTATGTTGGTTTTCTTTATATTTGTTATTTAGGCCTCTAGTGGTATATAATGATTACATTACCCCATGGTTAGGCACCAGTCCTTTTAATATTGTCTAGTTATTATGTTAAGGTCCTAACACGCACATAGGTAGATCAATGTATTCAGATGTAATAAAGGTCAATATTAACAAGGCTTTTCAATAAAATAGAATAAGAGAGATGTAAGAAGACCTAATAGAAGCTTCCGCTTCTAGAAGTATCTTCCTCTAGATGCTTCTCTTAATAGCCATATTTAGTATAAATAAGGGTCGAGGGTATGGAAACCCTAGCTTGGAGATTATTGTAACAGAGCGTTGCTCGATTAGAGGTTGCCCCCTCGAAGAGGCCCGTGAACATTGCTTTCTGAATCAAAGTGTTATTTCAGTTGTTGTTCTCATATTATTTCTGTTTTATTGTGGAGATTATGTTGGTTATATTACTGTTATTCTTCCATTTCTAGCATTTTATTTTTGTTTTGCATATTTATTATATCTAGTATCTTGCAAGTGGTATCAAAGCACTTTCCTTGGGAGAATTTGTGGGTATTTTTTTTTTCAGGGTAGAGACGTATTCCGGCGTCTTTAAGCCATAGAGATTTGTGGTTATGCGCATAAACCCACGGTTGAGGGATTCATACACACACGAAATACAAGTGTTTCTTAAGCGCACATCTGTTGGCCACCGTTGTAACCCCTGTTGGTACCCCTTCGAGTGGTAGTGATCCAGATTATTTTCGGCACGAAATGAGAGAGGAGATATAATAAGGAAATGCACAGAGATATCGCGGATATTAAATAATATAAAAGAAATGTATTAGATATGAAACCATAAACACAGATATATAGTAATACACTATTTCTATTAATGAAAGAAATGTACAAAGACTGTAAAAATACAGAGTGAAAGACTCTCTAGAATGGTGGCAGCTTATCTACGAGAAGAGATGTGACGGCTACTCGTATTCGCAAGAAGATGATTACAATGAGGCTCTGAAGGCCCTTTTTACAATAAAAAGGAATGCCAAAAGTCCTAGACATCCAAAAACCTAACCCTAGGAGATGAAGTGCCAAAAGTCATGTGGGCCTTGTTTGGGTAAGTTAGTACATCAACTTCCCGGGGTCGTAACTTTTGCATACGATCTTCGTTTTAGGCGTATGATAGCTCATTGGAAAGGTATCGTCGGCTATCATTGAGAACCTTGATCTTGAAAAACCTTCATTTAGGCCCTCAAAATGGCCCCGGAAGTTAAAATCTTTTAAAAATAGTAAATTGCCAAAATTGCCAGAAAACTATTTTGAGCCAGTCGAAAAAGGTGGGTGGCCACTAATATCCACTTGGATCAATCCTCCCTCCTTAGGAAGAAATGGTCTCCATTGCATTGAGTTCTCTGGGGAGAGGGAAAATCATTTGTTGGATCTACAACTGGGTGAGTTGCGTATTGTTGGAACCCTCGCGCTGCTTGGTTTGTTGAAGGTCATCACGAACCTGTCGCTAGAAGGGTTGGACCTTTTTAACTAGTCTGGCTACATGAGATGACTGTGTGCAGAAGGAATCTTTGTGCTTTGCTGCAACCTTGTCAATCTGCTTTTGGTGGATAGAAGGTGCTTGGGCCAAGGCTGTAGTGGTTTCAATATCCTTTTGTTCCCCTTTTGAACAGATTGTGCAGAAGATGAATTTTGTAGTATGAGATACTACCTTGCAGTACTGTTTAGGTGGGGCAGTAGTTGGAACTACCTATGGTATCCTGTAGAGATGACCCCCCAGAGTAATAATGACACTACGAGGTTGAGACTCATAGATAGCATGCCATTTCCACATATATGGCTGGCCCAAGAGAACATCACAAACATCTAGTGGAGCAACATCACATAATACCTCATCCTTGAAGGGTTGGATGCCGTATGAAAATTGACACTGCTGGCTGACACGAAGATCTCGTCCTTGGTGAAGCCACACGATGTTGTATGGTTGCGGGTGTGGTGTTGTCGACAATCCCAACTGTTTGACAACCTCTACTGAGATGAGGTTCTTCTGGCTTCCGCTATAAACAATAAAATGCAACAGGGTCCCCTTCACCCACATCTGTGAATGAAAAAGGCGCTCCCCCTCTTCTGGATCTGTTGGTTCTTCTGGTTGAATTGCTACGGTCATGACAATAGCGGTGGGATCTACGTCGATGATCTGTCTTTTACCAGTATTTTCATAATCAGATTCTGAATCAGGGTTCGGCTCCTTGTCTTTGATCTCGGCCACCAATGACTATTTTGAGCAACATTCATCGGTGTTGTGCTAGGAGATTTTATGGAAATCACACCATTTTCTAGTGTCCTTCTTTGTCTTCCCATGACCCTTATTTTCCTGTGGCTTGGATTGGTTTTCGGGAGACTGTTTGTTAGGGCTGTCTTTTTCATACTTTGGTTGTTGTGGATTTGTAGACCCAAACTCCCGTTTGTTCTGGTGCTTAAATTTCTGCTCGATTTTAATATCATATCGATAGGCAGCACCAAGTGATGAGATGTCCAGGAAATCCATTTCAGTTTGGATGTATTTGTGTAGAGCCCCACAGTATTTCAGAACCAAATGTCATTAGGAGTCTTTGATACCCAGCTTGGTGCGCAAGGTATGGAAGCTATTGATGAACTCTGGAACTGATTGGCCCCTCTCTTGCCGTAGTGTGGTCCATCTCATGTACTGGTCTTCATATTTGCCAACAGAGTAATACTGTTCCTTTACCGCATCCATAAAAAAATCCCAAGTGGGATCGGCCCCATATATTCCAGACTCCTTTGTGGAACTTTGCTCCTAGTAAGTTTCCCACCAATGTTTGACATGAGAGAGATATTTAAGGAGTGAGAAAGTGATCTTTTCTTTGTCGGAAAAATTGTGAACAAAGAAATAACCTTCTATCAGAGCTAACCATTTTTCTAGGGCTTCTGCATCTATCTATCCTTCAAATACAGGAATATCAAAATTAACTTGTACCTTGAAAGGCGAGGTGCCTCCAAAGTGGTCACTTGATGAAGATGAGCCTGATGCTATCGGCAGGTGTTTAAGGATGTGGGAAAAATTCTCCATCATTTCGTCCTTTTGTCGCGTGAGAGCTTGCTCAAGCAACATATTGATAGGATCGTCTGCTCCATCGATTTTCTTTTATTCCTCCATTGAGGGTTTCTTGGGTGTGCGAGAGCGATTATCTTCAAGAGAGACAAGATCGAGACCCAACTCTCTATACTCGGACCTCATCGGGGACATGCACTAAAAAAATGATCAAGAGCAACCTGCTCTGATACCACTGATCTGGATTATTTTCGGCACGAAATGAGAGTGGAGATATAATAAGGAAATACACAGAGATATCGTGGATATTCAATAATATAAAAGAAATGTATCAGAGATGCAACCATAAACATAGATATACAATAATACACGATTTCTATTAATGAAAGAAATGTACAGAGACTGTAAAAATACAGAGTGAAAGACTCGCTAGAATGGTGGCAGCTTATCTCTGAGAAGAGATGTGATGTCTACTCGCATTCGCAAGAAGATGATTACAATGAGGCTCTGAAGGCCTTTTTTACAATAAACAGGAATGCCAAAATTATTATACATCCAAAAACCTAACCCTAGGAGATGAAGCGCCAAAAGTCATGTGGGCCCCGTTTGGGTAAGTTAGTACATCAACTTCCTGGGGTTGTAACTTTTGCATACGATCTCCATTTTAGGTGTATAATAGCTCGTTGGAAAGGTATCGTCGAGGAGATTCATTTTGGGGGATAAATTATGCCTTTGTCTATCATTGAGAGCCTTTATCTCAAAAAACCTTCATTTAGGCCATCAAAATGGCCCCGGAAGTTAAAACCTGCTAAAAATAGTAAATTGCCAAAATTGCCAGAAAAATGTTTTGAGCCAGTTGAAAAAGGTGGGTGGCCACCGATATCCACTTGTATCGGGTAGTGCATCTAACATCACCTGTGTATGAATCAACCTACATTTCCTGAAGCCCTCTTTAGATAAACCTATCGGCCACCGAACTGCTATAGTGTCACTGAGAACAACACTCGGGAAGATACTCTCTAGTACCTAGGTAGTCAGGTAGTATGGCTAAGGGTACGGTCTATCCTCCCTAGTTAGTGCCCTGAGATATTGGGCCGAGTACTACTGTTGGACCCTGCACATATATCAGAGAGCTATAGAACAAGGCAAACCCTTGTCTGTAGAACCCTTGAATACCTAACCCTTGGGGAACATAAGCATAAACAAATTAAATCGGTCAGATCTCTTGTTGTGCAACTGTGTTTAGGTTGCCAAGTAAATACATATTTTTTTCTGGTTAAGAATTTGGGTATTTCAGCACTGCAACATTCTTCAGACCGAAGTATAACCCCACAACTGTAAAAGAAAAAAAAAGTCTGGAAATTTTTTCACTGTTATTTGAGACCTATTCCATTAGATTCATCTCTTCTCCCTTATCACATTCATCCATATCATTTTTCTACAAAAATTTCTGACCCCGCCTGCTCCCTTTTCAGTTCACCCATTCTCATTGCCCATACCCATAGCCAAGAACTGGAGTCTCGCTTCAACACCTTGCAATCTAATTTCCTCAAGACCCAAAAATAAGTGCAACAAATCAGTGCTACTATTGCCTCCCATGATACATCCATCAATACCACCATAAATGCATCTGTGAAATCTACAATGGAGGGATTCAAACAAGAACTGACCACCCAACTTGAATATGTCTTTGCATCACTCTTCACCAAACTAAAGATCCATACTGATGACCCTTTTCCTGATGCACATACAAATACTAAAGGTGAAACTTCTTCCCATTCCCATACCTTTCAACCCCATCACTTTCAATGGGACATACGCCTTCCGTGGGTGGATGTAACCAAATTTGATAGCTCGGACCCCACTGGTTGGGTCACCCAAATGGAACATTATTTCTCTCTCTACAACATTACAGATGACTTGGCCAAACTCTGGTATGGTGTTCTCCATCTAGATCAAGAGCGTTGGCAATGGTGGCAATGGAGAAAAAATTCTTGTCAAGGGTATATTGCTTGGACGCAATTTGTGACTGAGCTTTATGAATTCTTTGACACTAACACCAACCATTTGGGCCATTTGACAAAATTGAAACAATCAGGAACAGTAGAAGAATTCATAGTGGCATTTGAGCGCATGGCTTTTCAAACAGAGAGCATGAATGATACTTTATTTCAAGAGTGTTTTATCAATGGCCTAAAGGAGCAGATTTAGGCCCATGTCCTCATGGCTTGACCTGCGAGTTGGGTGGAGGCTACTAAAAAAGATAAAGAAGCACAACAAATTATTTCCTCTCAAAACCATAAGCCTTCCTTTATCCCTCGCCCTAAACCAATAAACCCCACTACTCCCTCTGCCCCATTAAAGATCTAAAAGTTGACCAAGGCTTAAATGGATGAGTGCCAACTCAAAGGCCTCTGTTATAATTGTGATGACAAATATTTCCTGGGCCACAAATGTAAGGAACAAAATCCTTTTATGGCCATCTCTGAGGATATTCCAGAAAAGGATGTTGAAACTCCCCTTGTGCCCGATTCACCAGAAATCACTGACATAAACCCTCCCTCTGACCCTCCCGAAGCAGAACCGATCATTTCCCTCAATGATCTCATCGACTTCTCTTCCCCCCAAACCCTCAAGTTAATCGATTACATCAAGCATCGAAAGGTCATCATTCTAGTTGATAGTGGCAGCACCCACAATTTTATTCATCGTTGCATTGCCAAAGAAACCCATTACTACATCCATGTTGTCAACAATTTCCAAATCATGATTGCCAATGGTGATTCTATGAAATGTGGTGGGCCCTGTGAAAATGTGTGTCTCCAAATCGGTAACTACCACCTAAAATCCCATATTTTTTCTATTGACATGGGCGGTTGCGACATTATGTTGGGTGCAGACTGGCTAAGGACTTTGGGTCCCATTCTCATGGATTTTAAGAAATTAACCATGAAATTCAACCAAGAAGGCCACCAATATAAATACCAAGGCATCATTGCTGGTTCACCTGAGGTCATCAGTTCCCATCGCATGGAAAAGATGCTCAAAAAAGGTCATTCTGGTGTCATTTCCCAACTCCATGCCATAAAAGCCACAAAGACACCCCTAGTGCCCCAAGACCTCCAAGCTCTCCTTTCTAAACATCAAATGGTATTTTCCACTCCCCAAGGAGTCTCTCCTTCCCACGGTGTTCATGATCATTCCATTCCCCTTTTCCCAGGAAGCCTTTCCCCCAATATCCATCCATATCGCCACCCCTTTGCACAAAAAACATGAAATTGAGAAAATGGTCCAGGAACTCCTTACTGCAGAAGTCATCTGTCTTAGTACGATCCCTTACTCATCTCTGGTCATCATGGTACTGAAGAAAGAAGGTTCTTGGAGAATGTGTCCTGACTTCCGTGCGCTGAACAAACTGACCATCAAAGACAAATTTCCCATTCTTGTCATTGATGACCTCCTGGATGAATTGAGTGGCACCAAATTCTTTACCAAACTTGATCTTCACTCAGGCTATCACCAAATACCTATGAAATAGGCAGGCATTCCCAAGATAGCCTTTCTCACTCATGAGGGCCACTATGAGTTTTTGGTCATGCCCTTTCTCTTGTGTAACACCCCCTCCACCTTCCAGAGCCTCATGAACCACATCTTCCACCCTGTTCTCTGTCATTTTGTCTTAGTTTTGTTTGATGATATCCTCATCTATAGCAAAACCTGGACAAACCATCTTACTCATGTGGATCAAGTTCTTCACCTACTCTCTCAGCACTAACTTTTCCTAAAACAGTCTAAATGTGATTTTGGTGCCTCAAATGTAGAATACTTGGGTCATCTGGTGGGAAAGGATGGTGTCAAGGTGGACCCAAAAAAGATTGAAGCTATGTAAGACTGGTCGCACCCAAATACTCTCAAAATATTGCATGGATTTTTGGGCCGAACAGGGTATTATCGCAAGTTTGTTAAGAACTACGGAAAGATTACATCACCTCTCACAGCTTTCCTAAAAAGGAACTCTTTCACTTGCACTCCAACAGCTGCTCAAGATTTTCAAACCTTGAAGATGGCCATGTGCACCAATCCGGTTCTGTCCCTTCCTGATTTCACAAATACCTTTGTGTTGGAATGTGATGCCTCAACGAAAGGAATCGACGCTGTCCTTATGCAAGAGGGTTGACCTTTGGCCTTCACCAGCAAGCAACTATCTGAAAGGAATCTGGGAAAACCCATTTATGAAAAGGAAATGTTGGCGATTCTACATGTCGTTGAGCTATGGCGTCCTTATCTCTTGAGGGAACACTTCCAAATTAAGACCGACCATCAAAGCCTCAAGTACTTTCTGGAACAACGCATTTCCTCCCAGGAGAAATAAAAATGGGTGACTAAGCTCTTTGGATATGATTATGAGATCATTTATAAGAAGGGAAAAGATAATGTCGTGGTGGATGCACTGTCCCAGAAATATGAAGATGAAGGATCCCTTTTTTCTCTTTCATTCATTGTAGACAATTGGCTCCAAGATGTGTGCTAGGAATGGCTTCAAGATCCCAAAAGTTCGCATCTAATCTAGCAATTGTAGACCAATGCTCCGGCTCCCCCAGGGTACTCCTGGCTCTAGGATGAGCTTCGATACAAATGCCTCTTGTATTTAAGTAAACAATCCAAGCTCAAATCCACGATACTTTCTGAGCTCCATGCTACACCCACAGCGGGCCACTCAGGGTTCACCAAAACATATGACAGGGTAAAACATTCTTTTTTCTGGGATGGTATGAAACAGGACATCGGTAAGTTTGTCACAACAAGGGAGAAATAGTCAAATCTTCGGGCACACTCCAACCGCTTCCTATTCCCCCTGCTATTTGGAATGATATCTCTATGGACTTTATTACAGGCTTACCCAAATCAGGGAATAAATCAATCATAATGGTGGTGGTGGATCACCTTTCCAAGTATGCTCATTTTTACTCTCTTCACCACCCATTTACTGCATCCATGGTGGCTCAAATTTTCATGGACCAGGTCTTCAAGATTCATGGCATGCCGCACTCTATTGTTTTTGATCGTGACACAACTTTCACAAGCAATTTTTGGCAAGAACTGTTAAGCTACAAGGCACACAATTGCATCTCATCTCAGCTTATCATCCCTAGATGGATGGTCAAACGAAAGTTGTCAACAAGTGTTTGGAAACATATCTGAGGTGCTTTGCCTCTGAAAAACAACACCAGTGGGCTCAATGGTTACCCCTATCCGAATGGTGGTACAACACTACATACCATACAACCACTCACATGAATCCTTTTGAAGCGGTATATGGACAGAAGCCACCTTCAGTTCTCTCATACTTACCAGGTATCTCAAAGGTCCAGGTAGTTGACCAAACACTTACAGTCTAAGAGGATATTCTTAGTACCCTTAAAGAGAACTTGGTCATGGCACAGAATCACATGAAGAAGTAAGCAGATCAAGGTCACTCTGAACATCAATGTGTACAAGGGGATCAGGTGTTTCTGCGACTGCAACCATAGAAGCAAACTTCCCTCAAGGTCGAGCATTGTCAGAAGCTAACACCCAAATTTTATGGTCCTTACACAGTTCTCAAGCGTGTGGGACATGCTGCATATCAGTTAGCTATGCCTAGTCAGTCAAAGCTACATCCTGTTTTTCATGTTTCATGCTTGAAGAAGGTGATTGGAACCAGGTGCCAAATTCAAACCAACCTTCCAGAGTTAGCTGAAGAAGGATCCATTTGGCTACAGCCAGAAGCAGTTTTGGACCAGCATGAGCATCGCCTGTGTCAGAGAAACATAAAGGAAGTGCTAGTACAGTGGAAAGATATGACTCCAGCAGATGCCACTTGGGAACCAACTACCATTTTGCAGTAGTTTCCACATCTCAAGCCTTGAGGACAAGGCTATTCTTAAGGGAGCGGACATGTTAAGGTCCTAACCCGCACATAGGTAGATCAATGTATTCGGATGTAATAAAGGTCAATATTAATAAGGCCTTTCAATAAAATAGAATAAGGCAGATGTAAGAAGACCTAATAGAATCTTATGCTTCTACAAGTATCTTCCTCTAGATGCTTCTCTTAATAGACATATTTATTATAAATAAGGGTCGAGGGTATGAAAACCCTAGATTGGAGATTATTGTAATAGAGCATTGCTCGACTGGAGGTTTCCCCCTCAAAGAGGCCAGTGAACATTGCTTTCTGAATCAAAGTGTTATTTTAGTTGTTGTTCTCATATTATTTCTGTGTTATTGTGGAGATTATGTTGGTTATATTACTGTTATTCTTCCATTTCTAGCATTTTATTTCAGTTCTGCGTATTTATTTGATCTGGTATCTTGCATATTCAAGGATAAACTATTAAGCCATAATATTGGCTCATTACCCCTTAATTGGAGCATATTAAATTAGTAATGTTATTTTATTTATGTCGGCTTTATTCCATTAGTTGTAATTTCATCTTGTACTTGAACATTTAAGTGGGGTAAAAGGAGCTTTCCCCCTCAAAGAGGATTATTATCTAAAATTTTCTCTTTTTCAAGGCGTTGAGTACTTTTTCTGAGGTTTTTCTATGCTAAATTGATATTTGGTTCTTAACATATGGTATCAAAGCTCAAGGTCTTGGGGTTTTGCTGCTACAACTGATACACCTTGGCATTTTCTCTATAACTTGTTTTCTACAATGTTTCAGAAGGAACGGCTTGGAGGACATTTATTAGATGGATCAAGGTACATTGGGTTGAAATTTCATCTCCTGAGGCCTTATACTTTCGGATATATAGCCTATACAAGATAGGGTTCTGGAATCATCCTGAACTGATTCATTGCGGAATGTTCGTTATAAAAACAATTCTGTAACGTTTCAGACCCTAAAATCTGAAGACTATTCACATAAATTAGTAAGGTATCCGTGGTAAAAATTTCAGCTTCTGGGTCATCTTAAATTTGTAGATACACCCTGTGGAAGATAGGGTATCTGACTAGTCCTATTGACTAGTCTCAAGAAGGTGTTCCAGGTAAAACAATCATAACTTTTTCCTAGAGTATCCAAATTGAGTGCGACTAGTTTCATTTGATAGTGGACAATGTTTAGTATTGTTGGTATGAGTTTCATAATTTTATATCAATTATTTTGTGCAGGGCACACTATACTACAAGTGAGATCTCCTGGAAAGGCCAAAAATCAACAAGTTGTGGGGAAGTTACCATAAATTCCACTTGGCACTTCCAATTTTGATCAGACTTGTGGCATTGTAGAGAATAAATATCAGAGAACTACATAAAAGAAAGTTCCATACCCACAAGGGATGAAACTTGGGAGATACAACAAAAGAAATATTGTCTAGCAGAACCAGCTCAAAATCAAGGTTCAAAAGTGATACTTGGCCAACATGCCACCCAAAAAGGGAACTTCTACAACAAATAAGCCTCCAGACAATCCTACTTAGACTCTTGATGAAGGTGAATAAATGAATACAGAAATAAATGATTTACAAAATATGATAGTAACAAAAGATGAACTACAAGAGATGGAAGCTAAGTTGGAGGCAAAGATGGATGGTTTAAAAGAGGAGATCATGGAAGTATTGAAAAATTTCGTAATAGAAAAGATACATAAAAGTGAAAATGCATCCCATGAAATTCATGATGAGGACACAAGGAAGGTGAATCAAGAATGGAGAAACTCCAACTTTTGTTTGAATACCAACCACGTTCCTAAGATCGATATGAGGAAAATTGATGGAAAGGGCCCAATCACATGGATACTTCAGATGGATCAATTCTTTGATCTACATAATGTGCCACATACAAAAAAGGTCGGAATTGCTTCTTTATATTTAGAACCTAATCAATGTGTATGGTATTGATGGATTTGTTCTCGCAAATCACTCATCACTTGGAAAATTTTCACAAAAGAAATGATAGCACACTATGAGGATACAAGGAGCAATACCTTCTTTAGCCAATTGATAAATCTCAAGCAAAAGGGTTTAGTTACCGAGCACATTGAGAACCTCCAAAGACTAAATATAAAGGTAATCAATATTCTTGATGAGCACTTGATTGATGTAGTCACAGAAACTTTAAAGGATAACATTCAACATGAGGTTCGCCTTTGGGAACCCAAATCATTGGAGAATGCATTTAAGGTGGAAAGAAATGTTGAAAGTAAAAATATGGCTATGGCTACTAGAAGGACCAATCCTAACATCTATAGAGAGAAAAATGCTCCTTCTTCTAAAACACCTCAACCTACAAGGTTGACACCTCAACAATTGGAGGAAAGAAAAGAAAAAGGTTTATGCTTTAATTGAGACAACAAGTACAGTAAGGGACATACGTGTGGTGAGAAGAAATTATTCTACATATATTGTGAAGAGGAAGAAGAACAAGAACAAGAACCATCTCAAGATGAAAATGTAGAAGCAATTTCTTCTGAAGAGTTGACTCCCACGATATCGTGTAACGCATTGGCTAGAATTAGCACTCTTCAAACCCTCAAGACCGAAGGATACATCAAAAATAAAAAGGTAATAGTCCTAATTCATTCTGGAAGTATTCATAATTTCATTCACTATAAATTAGCCAAACCTCTCAATTGCTTTGTATATGTAGCGCCAAAGTTTCAAGTAATGATTGTAGATGGAGGAACTATCAATTGCTCAGGAAAATACAATAAGATCAATATTACTATGGGGGAATATGTAATGAATAGTCCAATGATTTCTATACCCATGGATGGTGCAGATGTTATTCTAGGAATCAATTGGTTACAATCATTAGGAACAATGGCTTTTAATTTTCAAGAAATTTTCATTGGAAGGAAAAGAAATTGAGTTAAGAGGTATCACAGCGAAACCTGGTAAGGTGATAAGCTCTAATCGCATGACAAAATTATTGAAAAAGGGTCATCAAGGTGTTATTGCACAACTATGCTCACTATATGTTCAAACATCTAAGCCATATATTCCTCAAGATCTCCAAGGGATCATTGATAAGCATTCCAAAGTATTTGAAGATATTCCCAAAGGTCTTCCACCCACTCGAAATCATGATCATGAAATTCATCTAATTCCTAGGAGTGTTCCTCCTAACATCATGCCATAAAGATACCCTTACACCCAGAAGAGTGAAATTGAGCGCATGGTTGAATAAATGTTAGAGGTTGGTATTATTAGACGTAGCCAAAGTTATTACTCTGCACCAATGGTAATGGTATTCAAGAAAGATAGCTCATGGCATATGTGTTTAGATTATATAGAGCTCAACAAGATCACTATTAAAGAAAAGTTTCCAATTCCCATCATTGATGAATTGTTAGAGGAACTACATGGAGCAATCTATTTCACAGAATTGGATCTCCATTCAAGGTATCATCAGATCAGAAGGAAGGAAGAAGATATCCCCAAAAAAACATTCCGAACTCATGAAGGCCATTATCAATTTTTGCTCATGACTTTTGGCCTTACAAATGCACCTTCCACAACCCAAGGGTTGATGAATTCCATTTTCAATCCCTTCCTTCAAAAATTTGTGTTAGTATTTTTTGATGATATACTAAACTATAGCAAGTCTTGTGAGGATCATGTGTGACATGTTGAAAAGGTGCTACAACTACAAAAGGAGAAACAACTATATGCCAAAATGTCCAAATGTTTCTTTGGAGTGAAGGAGGTTGAGTATTTGGGTCATATTGTATCTCATGAAGGTGTCAAGTTAGACCCTAACAAGATTAAGGCCATGATGGACTAGACAATTCCCAAAACATTGAATAATCTTAGAGGATTTTTGGGTTTGACAGGTTACTACCGCAAGTTTGTTCGACACTATGGAATAATAGCAACAAATTTAACGGCACTAACAAAGAAGGATGCATTTTCATGGACTCCATAGGCAACTAAAGATTTTGAACAACTTAAAGAAGTGTTGTGCAAAGCTCCTGTCTTGACCAATCCAGACTTCACAAAAACCTTTATTGTGGAATGTGATGCCTCAAGAAATGGAATTGGTGTTGTCGTAATGCAAGAAGGAAGGCCCCTGGCTTTTGAAAGTCAACCACTCAAGGGAAAGGACTTACACAAACAAATTTATGAGAAGGAAATGATGGAAATACTACATGCATTGAAGAAATGGCATCCTTACCTAATAGGTAAGCACTTCAAGGTCAAAACAGATCATGATAGTCTTAAATACTTCTTGGAACAAAGACTATCTTTAGAAGAACAACAAAAATGGGTAACGAAGATATTGGGTTATTATTTTGAAATCATCGAAAAAGGGGAAGCAAAATGGTGTGGCAGATGCACTCTCAAGAAAGGATGAAGACCTTGAGGCCTTTCTCTATGCTATTTCGATCATCCAACCCAAATGGATAATAGAAGCAAGGGATGGATGGAAGAATGACGAAAAAGTGTGGACTCTCATTCAAAGGTTACAACAGGATTCCAATGCATCTGATACATTTACATGGAAAAATGATTCACTATGGTACAAAGATTACTTATATTTATGTAAGAACTCCCAACTCAAACAAAAGGTACTATTGTAATTGTACACCTCTCCAGTAGGAGGGCACTCGGGATTTTTTAAAACCTACCATAGAGTCAAGAAGGATTTTTTCTGGGATGGCCTTAAAACTGATGTTCAAAGGTTTGTGGAAAAATGTTTGGTTTTCCAACAAAATAAGGTGGAAACAATTAATACCCCAGGTCGTTTACAATCATTATCCATCCCAAGTCAGTGCTGGGAGGAGATTTCCATGGATTTCATCACAAGGTTACCAAAGTCTGAAGGAAAGAGTGTCATCATGGTGATTGTTGATAGACTGACCAAGTATGTACACTTTTGTGCACTATCTCATCCCTTCAAAGCTAGTATAGTTGCCACCGCATTCATGGAGATAGTTCAAAAGCTACATGGCAGCCCAAAGATTATTGTAAGTGAGAGAGATCCCATCTTCACTGGACATTTTTGGACATAATTATTTTCTTGTTTGGGTACCCAATTGGCTTATAGCTCATCCTTTCATCCTCAATCTGATGGACAAACTGAGATAGTGAACAAATGTCTGGAAGGCTACCTTCATTGCTTTGTCTCTGATAAACAAACACAATGGTTCAAATCGTTACCCTTGGCAGAATGGTAGTATAACACTTCCTTTCATACTGCAACAAAAATGACTCCATTTATGGAACTTTATGGATACCACCCTCCTTGCATCACTTCTTCTCTAAAATAAAAACCTAAGGTTCAAGCAATGGAAGATCACATCGAGAATCAACAACAAGTTCTCCAAATCTTAAAGGACAACCTGACCATGACACAGAATCGCACAAAACAACAAGCATATCAACATCGTAGTGAAACAAGTTTTGAAGTAGGGGATTGGGTGTTTTTAAGACTACAACCATACAAACAAATGTTCCTCAAGAAAGCCAATAAGGATAATAAATTATCACCAAAGTACTATTTCCCTTATAAGGTGTTACAAAAGATTGGTACTATGCCATACAAATTGGAGTTGCCTCCATCTTCACGAGTACACCCAGTTTTCCATGTTTCATGATTAAAGATGGTAATAAGCGACAAGATCCCAGTTCAAACTCTATTTCCAGAACTTGACAAGGAAGGAAAAATCATATTGGAGCCTAAATCCATCACTGACATAAGAATTCGCGAGCTAAGGTATAGATCCATTTCAGAATATCTCATTAAATGGAGGAGACTACCGCTTGAAGATTCCACTTGGGAAGATAAGTCTTTTATATATAAGCATCTAGAGTTACTCAAGCATTGCGAACAACACTTGTCTCAAGGGGAGGGGCATGTTAATCCCTAATATTGGCTCATTACCCCTTAATTGGGGCATATTGCATTAGTAATGTTGTTTTATTTATGTCGGCTTTATTCCATTAGTTGTAATTATACCTCCTAGTCTCCTATATATACCAAGGAGACATTTTCATTTGGAATCATCTTGTGCTTGAAAATTTAAGTGGGGTAAAAGGAGGTTTCCCCCTCGAAGAGGCTTATTATCTGAAATTATCTCTTTTTCAAGGCGTTGAGTACCTTTTTTGATGTTTTTCTATGCTATATTGATATTTGGTTCTTAACATTAACCCCTAATATTTTATGTTTCTTGGTTTTCCATTATTGTTTACCATAAATCTCATATTAGAAAAAATTTATTATTCCCCTCACTTGAGATGGAAAATAACTAACCCAAAGTGAGAGGAGAGTTGATGTGGTTTTAGTGAGTAGTGATCTGGATTATTTTCGGCACAAAATGAGAGTGGATATATAATAAAGTAATGTACAAAGATATCTTGGATATTCAATAATATAACAAAAATGTATCATATATGCAACCATAAACACAAAGATACAATAATACACAATTTTCTATTAATGAGAGAAAATGTACAAAGACTATAATAATACAGAGTGAGAGACTCACTAGAATGGTGGCAGCTTATCTCTGAGAAGAGATGTTCCTGGTACTCACATTCATAAGAAGATAATTTTACAATGAGGCTCCAAATACCTTTGTATCATAAATAAAATCCAAAACCCTAACCTGAAAAATGAAAAGCCAATAGTTTTGTGGACCCCATTTTGAGTAGTTTGGTGTATCAATTTCTTAGGGGCGTAACTTTGGCATACAATCTCCATTTTTGGCGCACAATATCTCGTTGGAAAGGTATCATCGAGGAGATTAATTTAGGGGGGTAAATCAAAGCGTTCATCTATCATTGAGAATATTGATCCCAAAAAACCTTTATTTAGGCCCTCAAAATGGCCCCAGAAGTTGAAAACTGCTAAAAATAGTAAATTACCAAAAATGTCAGAAAACTATTTTGATCCAGTTGGAAACGGTTGCTGGCCATCGATATCCACTTGGATCAAGTAGACTCCTAGATGGAACTAGAGTTGTCATGATTAGTGTCAAAGAATTGATATTGCGTAATGAAATTTTGGGCGCTAATAACTCATAACTAAAATTTGTTGTAAAAATAGAAAAAGACATTTGAGATAACAAAGGAGTATAGGTCAGACCAAAGTGGTTGGATCCAATGGTGGAAAGCGAGGGGTTTTTCATCGTTGGGAAAGGCTCAATTCCCGTGAGGGATTTACTTGGAGACATGGGGGGACATTCAGGTAGTGGATGAAGGTGTGGTTGCACCCAAAGATACTATATTAAATGGTATCATGACCCATGCCCATATGAGTGGATCAAATCCCACCCCCACGTCCTTAAAAATTTTTTTAGGGGAGGAAGGCGCGAGAGGGGTGTTATATAGCTCTAGAGGAAACATGCTACTAGATTTCTCTTGGAACCCAAGCATAAATACCAACAATATGGCAGAGGCTTGCGTGATGTTCCAAGGAGTGCTTTTAGTTTAGGAACAAAAGCTCAACAATATCACAATAGTAGGGGACTCAAAAAACATAATTCAACATTTTGAAACATGGACCACTGGAAAGAATACCAAGTTGCAGAGAATTGTAGAGAGGATGAAATTTCTTATGTCCCCAATTCAAGCAAACTTCATCCACATCCCCCACACAAACAATGAAGAAGATGACATCAAGGAAAATGAAGCAATCGACATGGCCCCTAATCATATGAACACTTAGGGGAGGGTTCTATTCTCCACACCTACCTAATTCTTAAGCCCCTTATCACCTCAGCTCCACCTAGCTCCAGAATCCCCATGGATCAACACATGGTGGCTTCATGCAGTATGGGAAACTTCATAAAGAGGGAAGTGTCATACCTTCATATCACCTGGTTCGTGGGAAATCATAGGAAATGATCCATAATCGACTTCATGACAAGGATCGACCACCCTGTGATTCTCCTTCATGGGAATCCATGGCGAAAAGTAACTTGTGGCATCATGCCAGCCAATTCTTCACGTGCAGTGAGGATAAGTCAAAACACAATCATTGTGAACTCCAACAAGGAAAATCAGCCAGTAAAGGCCACCTCAACACCTAAAAGAGACTTGATATGTGGGATTGCTCGAAGCAAGTTGTATTCATGCATCAGGTTAGTTCTACATCGCGATAAATTTGAAGGAATGCCCATGTTTCACCATTTCATTCAGCCTCTTAGGGATCTCCCAGAATTGATTCCAATTGAGGAAGAGGAAGCTCAACGAATCCTGTTATTCAAGAAGAATTTTAGAATGCAAAGCTCCTCGGGTAATCACAACTGGAATAGTCTTGGAGGTAATTCTCCTGGACAATTTGAAAGAATAAGTGTCAAAGTTATTCTCACTTATTGTTGGGTAGGAGGTATTGTCCCTGGCCAAATTGATTTCTTTAGTGTTAGAGGCATGGATCAAGAGAACGCTCACCAGCAAGCTTGAGAGAATGCAGAGAATGAGCCGATGGATGACAATTTCACCACCTCTCAATGATTATCTCTCTAAATTGATTCCCACATCTCTACTCTTTCTTTCACGTTGGAAACGTTAGCTCAACGTCGAAGACTAATAGGTCAACTGCAAGATGAAGCCAACTTCCTTCGTTGACAAGGGGAGACCATAAAATCTCGGTTGGACATAATATCTCCAAGCTCTTCAGTCCAAAGTCAGAATGAGGAAGTTGGTAGCAGACCAAATTCCACACTTCCAAACTTGAATGTGGCACTAGAACCAGCTCTAGAAGAAGATCAAATGTAATAAGACCAACAAGAAAGTTCGTAGTTTTGTAAAAATGACATAATTACATCTCTTATGTAATCAGTACTTCTTGAAAATTTTCTAAGCTTCGTTTTGTAGGTTTTTGAAAAAAATATGTTATTGATATTCCCTTCTTACCAACCTCTTCCTATGTATTTAGTGAACTTGATCATACCTTTATATTAATACAATCTTTTTCAGTTTCTATGATAACAAAAAAAANAAATCTCCTATTTTAATTGAGGAAAGAAACATTGAGTATTTTTCTTTTAAAAAGAAAAGAAAATATTTCATTTTAACCTTAGAACAAAATGACACATCAATACAATATTTCATTTTAACCTTAGAACAGAATGACACATCAATAAGTTTATGTAAGGACTAGAAGCTAAAGACAAATTAGTATTTTATATTTAGTTACACTGTATTAGAAGATTTATATATTAACGCATTTTGAAGTTTTTCTTAGAAATGGTTTTCCTATTTAAAAATCATATGCATATCAATAAAAATCATATACATATCAATGGGTAATGGGTGTGTATGTATTTATTTTATCATTATTACATTTTTATTTGGAGTTCCTAATGGAAATTTATATAAAACACAATTATATTTATAACTAATCAAGATGGAACATTGGAAATAAGTTATTTA
>ML804593.1:0-18202 GCA_009831015.1 Picea engelmannii | reverse complement strand
ATGAACTTTTTTCAATATGTTTGTTTTAATATCTTACAACATATAGTGGAAGAAATATTTTCAAATTGAACCCACCATGATAGGTTAATATATATATTCCATAGTGAATATTAAAAAATTTAACATATTTAATCCATAAATACTTATCAAGGACAAAGAATTAGGATTAGTACTTTTAGTAGTTGACCATTAGTACTTTTATGTTATCACATTGTATGTAGTTGGGTTTTGTAAACTTTTATGTTATCACATTGTATGTAGTTGGGTTTTGTAATAAATATTATTTATTTTAATCTATTTTTTTAATGTCACGACTAAGCTAGACACCAAATTGGTGTATAAGACCTCTTATGTCCAACTATTTGACTAGTAAAGTCTATGAAGGTATACATACCCTACGTGTAACATCCCACTCTGGTGCACTAAGTGAACTTATTCTTTGAGGACACTTGCTCGCAAGTGATCCGGATTATTATGCTATTAAAACTTTTGATTTTGATTATGAGGCGTTATGGGATGATGACATGTTGTTTTACTGCCTCGACATAGACAGGTGCTATTGACTCGGTTTTACTGAGTGTGCAGGATTTTGGACCTCGATGATGCAGAGGCATCGATGGAACCCCTTGGACTCTGGATCGAGTCAGGGAGTGTACCATTGGGGTTTGATTTTTTTAGTGTGATATTAGTGCATCTGATTAGATGATATGATATGGATATGTTCTGACATGATTTGTTGATGATGCAAGCTGACGATAGCTTACTTACCAGACTCACATGTGGAGTAAAGGGGTCACACATGACTACCATAGATGTTAAGGGAGAGGTGTGGACAACAACCCTGCCACAACCTACTAGCCTACTAGCCTACTAGGTGTCCACTCTGAATAGGCAACGGTACGCTTTCTTCGTTTTGTATGGTAAATTGTTTTAGAACTTATGCTTGAATCTTCATTTTTACTTGGGTGAGTGAACTGATTGTCTAGATGGTTTTCTGAAATTTTCTTAGCCTAGCTCAATGATAGATCAGCTCCCATGGCTTCATTTCCCCACACGTCTTGACCACCTTGTTGTGTTGATTATGACCTTCGTTGTTGCTTAGCCTTCATCCCTAGGTCACTAGTCCTTGCCTGAGTAGTCGGCCAAGAGCCTGATCTATGGTCGTTGCCTTGGCATTAAAATACCTATGGATCTCAAGCACTTCTTTTTTGTGCGAGGATGATGAGTGATGGATGAACCTATTAGCCGTCTACCCTTGATGTTTGTCCCTGACTGATTGTTGATTCCGCCATATGGAAACGACCTCTGCGTGTGGATTATCTTGTGTCCTGGTTGGTTTTCTCTATGCCTTGACTGATAGAACCCCTACAATCATTCCATGACCCTTCCCATTGGATCCTAGCATTCTCTTACTATTGTTTGCGATGTATTGGGGTATTCTGGCAATGAAAAACGAAAGAATTCATCTCTACATTTTACATTGGTTATTCTTGCAATGAAAAGCAAAATGATTTCTGGTCTGCATTTTTATTTTGGGTATTCTGGCAGTGAGAAACAAAATGAATTCATCTCTGCATTTTACATTGGGTATTCTGGCAATGAAAAACGAAATGAATTCATCTCTGCATTTTACATTGGGTATTATGGCAATGAAAAACGAAATGATTTCTGGTCTGCATTTTTATTTTGGGTATTTTGGCAATGAGAAACAAAATGAATTCATCTCTGCATTCTACATTGGGTATTCTGGCAATGAAAAATGAAATGAATTCATCTCTTCATTTTACATTGGGTATTCTGGCAATGAAAAACAAAATGATTTATGGTCTGCATTTTTATTTTGTATTTTGGCTATGGAAAAGAGGAATTATTCTTGTTTGCATTTCGTTTTACCTTTGGGGTGATTTTTCCCTTGATGAAGACTGTGTTTTGATTTAAAATTTTGCTGCCATTTGATTCCTGTTAATGCCCACATTTTTGCTTTTCAATTCATTGGATTTCCTGCTATGAAATACCATGATTTGGAAATTAAAAATGGACTCTGTTGCATGCTAAAATCACCCACGATTTTATCCATTTAAATCACAACTTTGCTTACCGAAATGACCATGTTTTTTATAATCAGAAGTTGATTGTGTTGCTATAGAAATCATCCACGATTTTATCCATTTAAATCACAAATTACTTGCCAGAATGACTAGGTTTTTGATAATTAGAAGTTGACTATGTTGCTGTAGAAATCACCCACGATTTTATCCATTTAAATCACAACTTTACTTACTAGAGTGACCAGGTTTTTGATAATTAGAAATTGATCGTGTTGCCATCTTAATTGACCACGACTTGCCTTAATCATTGCTTGAGTTGTTGTTGACTGACCACGAGTTGGTCCTTCTGCAGTTTTGTTTGTCCCTTTTATCCTCCTTCACATTGAATGCATACCTAGCATTCTCTCTGCCAAACTTTAATTACCACAACAATGTTACTGGCCATGTTGATTATCATCTTAACTACAATAATAAATGCTATTTTGTTGCCTTATTAATTACTAGAATAATTTTTGTAGAAATGTTAGTGGTTAGCAGCCTCCTTTTTTTGTTAAAGGACATGTTAATTGCAATATGAAATGCTATATTTTTTCCTTATTAATTGTTAGAACAATTGCTACAACAATGTTATTGGTCGGCAGATTCCTTCTATTGATTAAATGCCACAATGAGTTAAATAGTTAACCGTTATATAAATCATCTGGTTATTGCGCTATCAATGGTTATGTTATTAGTCATACAAATTCCCTTGTTAATGTTAAGTTAATTGTATGTTAACTAAAATGTTAAATGCCTTGTTATTGCTATATTACTTATTATGAAAACAATAATGTAAGCTATCTTGTTAATGCTATATTAATTGTCATGTAACTACTATGATAATCACCTTGTTAAATTGCTACAACATTGTTAATAGTTACCAGTTCCGTTCTCTATGATAGTAGACCGCTAACATTGTTAGTTCGATCAATATACCTAGACTACATGTTGAGATTTAATTTCTTATAAGTGCTAATGGTAGCATTCCACTTTAAGAATGTTAATGTTGTTATTTAAGTTTATGGCTAGTTGGATGGGGATTCAGATTAATATAGAATTGTCCATTTAGGTTGTAATAAATATTAAAATTTGTATGGTGAGTAAAGACTAGATTGCAAGTTTTAGACTTGCTAATTTAGATATGTAATTGATGTTAGTTGGATTTATAGATATCGCCTAATTGGTAACTCAGACATGCTAAATCGAGTCGTAATTCATGTTAAGTTGGGTTGGCAACTCGTTGACTAATGGAATTTAGACTGGTTAATTGATCTATAATTAATGCCAATTTAAATAATAGATATTGACCTTTTAGCATTGATTAATGGTTGGGTTGTTGATGAAGTTGTTTTTAGCTTGCGCTTCCTATTGAGGGTGTTGTTGTTCATTTTAATTAATGTTTGTACTTGGTTTTGTAAACATTTAATGTGCTTGGTTGCTCACTATAAGGGTTCTAGTTACTTGTGTAATTAATTTTGGGTGTGTGGGGTTGTTAGGATGATTTTCCTTAGCTTAGGAGGCTTGTTCTTCTTGTGTCGGGCGGGATGTAGACACTTCCTTGTTCCTCACAACAGTCTCCAGCCTTGAGACCTTAAATGGTCAAAATCAATGGGAACCTGGGCTTGAGCGTTGCTTATGTGTCTTGGAGGTCCTAACCATTACAAGGTAGGACGGGCGGGTAGTCATTCTTATTCTTCATTGGTTGAATGTCGTACATTTCTTCCAGGTGCTTGATGTGCTTTTATGTTAGGTCATTATGTTTGTTGTGGTGTGAGTTGCATGCGTTGTCTTCATTGTCGTGTTGCGATGTTGAGTATAATGTCATTATTACCTTCCTACATACACACACAAAAAAAAAAATTGCACTTGTTATGTGAGGTTTGTTGTCGTAAGAAAATGGGAGGTTCGTTACATATGGTATCAGAGCGGGTTCAACACGTGACTTGGGATCGCTAAGAATTTTTTTGATATGATTTGATTATAATGTTGTTAATTGAGTTAACTTGTATTCGTGTAGGTAATCATTGTTAGAGGACGTCGCGGAGGCAGACGATGAGGTGTTAAGGGAGGAGGCACGATCCCTCTAGTAGCATCCACACCTGAGGGGTCTAACCCCCAGGGAGATGAATAGGTTGTCGTGCAGGAGTAGATAGCAGTTGGTGATGTGGTCGGAATGATGAGATATTTTCAGCACATGTATGAAGCACTGATCAGCCGTTTGGACAGAGATGAGGCTAGGGTGCCGGAACCCCCTGAGGTTCCGCTGCATGCTACGGTCAGTACTGGTAGCATTCACTGTGAACTCGAGAAGGTCAAATTTCCTGAGTTCTTTGGTGCCCCGGACGGTGCAGCCGTCGAGGCATGGTTGGAGAATATGGCAATGTTCTTTGCACTTCGTGATTATACCTCCAACATGAAGGTCCACATGGCGGTCTTCCAACTGAAAGGAAGCGCTCTTCTATGGTGGAAGACGCTCCTACTGTAGCTAAACGTGGTTGTCGAAGACGTGTCATGAGAATTGTTCGAGGAACAGTTCCGAGATAGGTATCTTTTAGAGGAATTCATTGAGCGTCAGCTCAATGAGTTCAATGCCTTACGACAGGGCAGTCGTATGGTGCCCGAGTATGAGGTCCATTTTATGGAGCTGCTTCGGTATGCTCCGCACCTTAACACTGAGAAACTTAAGGTCAACAAGTTCATGTTCGGCCTTAATGGTAGCATACGTGCAAAGGTCAAGATTTTGATGCCTCAAACCTTGGATGATGTCATCCAGAAGGCCCTCATAGTAAGGGAGGATATTATTAGTGGGGGTCAGACCAAGACTCCAGCGAGACCAGCAGGGAAGGTGTCTTATGGAGTGTAGCAACATCAGAAACCAGCCAGACATACACCAAGATATCGTGGCTTCCAGAGGGGATCTGCTTTCACTACACCTCGACGACCGACGCCTCAGCAGCAGACACTTTATCGGGGACCACAACATTAGCAACAACGTCAACCGTAGCAACAATAGTTTAGGCCTGTTCAGCAGAACAGACCAGGATTCAAGGCCAGAGGGCCATCACCTTCTACTTCGGGTACCAATACTACTGGGCTGAAGAAGGGGTGTTGGACATGCGGGGAGCCACACTACCAATGTGACTGCCTGGTGGAGAGGACTAGAGCATCCAGATCAGCTGGACCCACTATCGTGGGAGATATGGGCAAGGCCCATCGGATTCATGCAACAGTGAATAACCGCCAGGTAGAGCATCAGTCGATTGTTCTCAAGATGACAGGTATCATCGCTGACCAGACCCTTAGTATTTTGATAGATCCTGGTGCGATCGAGAGTTTCATTTCCAGTGAAACACTGAAAAGGATTAAGGTAAAGGCAGTCGAATAGGATGAGTTTAGCTTCGTAGAGATGGCCTCAGGAGCCAAACAAAAGGTTGGAGGAAAGGTTACAAGATGTATCCTTAACCTGGGAGAGTTTTTCACAAGGGCCAACCTGTACGTCATGATCTTAGGATCTTATGATGTTGTAATTGGTATGGACTGGTTGGAATCGCAAGAGGGGATACTCAACTGTAAGACGAAACAGTTGAGCTTGGTTGATGACGAAGGATAGATATGTGTGATTGTAGGAGAAAACTAGGGATTTTCCCTGAGGTTCATCTCTTCCTTACAGCTACGGAAGAGCATGCGCAAGGGGTGCAAGATTTATGCGATCCTTGCGTTAAACAAAAAGGGATTAGTAGAAGGTTTAGAACACCTTCTACTAGTGAGAGAGTTTGCAGACGTATTTCTGGAGGAGTTACCTGGGATGTCGCTGGAGAGGGAATTGGAGTTTACTATAGACCTAAAATCGGGAAGAAAATCGATAGCTAGAACGCCTTATCGGATGTCAACCCTAGAATTACAGGAGTTGAGAATGCAACTGAAGGAGTTGTTGGGCGTAGGACTGATACGTCCTAGTGTGTCACCGTGGGGTGCACCTGTTATTTTCATACGAAACAAGGATGGGTCGTGAAGGCTCTGCATTGAATATCGTCAATTGAACAAGGCCATGATCAAGACTCAATATACATTGTCGAGGATTGATTATCTATTCGATCAAATGAAGGGCATGACGGTGTTCTCAAAGATCGATTCATGATCAGCGTATCACCAGTTACGGATTAAGGAAGATGACATCCCTAAGACCACCTTTATGATGAGGTTTGGACATTACGAGTTTATTGTTTTCCCATTTGGACTGACAAATTCCCCAAGGGTATTTATGAGTTGGATGAATGGGGTGTTCCGTGAGTACTTGGACAAGTTCGTCCAAGTATTCACTGATGATATTTTGATTTACTCTCGGATGATGGAGGAGCATGACGAGAACTTGCGCTTGGTAGTACAGTGTTTGTGAGAGCACAAATTGTATGGGAAGTTATCCAAATTCTCATTTTATCAATCAAAGATCCACTACTTAGGGCACGTCATCTTGGGTGAAGGTATCGCTGTGGATCCAACAAAGGTCGAGGCCATTATGGAATGGCTTGTGCCGACGAATGTCCTGGAAGTGCGTATCTTCATCGGTTTAGCAGGATACTATCGATGGTTCATTGAGGGGTTTTTGAAGATAGAAAATCCGATCATGGAATTGCAGAAGAAAAACTAGAAGTTTGTTTGGACCGAGAAATGTGCAGAAGCATTTCGGAGGCTCATGGAGTTGCTGACAATGGCACCAATACTAAAGGTCCTGGACCAGGACACGGACTTCTTGGTATGCACTGACGCATCCAAGGAAGGCTTAGGCGAAGTCTTGATGCAATACGGATGAGTAATAGATTACATTTCGAGGAAACTAAGAAGGCATGAGTAGAACTACGCGACTCACGATTTGGAGTTGTTAGCCATCGTATATTCCTTGAAGGTTTTGAGACACTACCTTGTTGGACAAAAATTTGAACTAAAGACTGACTGTTGTGGACAACAACACATCTTTACGCAAAGTGACCTGAATGTACGACAACGACGTTGGTCGGAATTGCTTAGCGAGTATGACTTTGAGAGTACTTACATAAAAGGAATAGTGAACCGAGTGGCAGACGCATTGAGTCAGAGACCACGCATATTTTTGGTTCTTCCTCTTCAGATGAATATACATGAAAAGATTCTAACCTTACAACGTGATGATGACTGGTACAAAGAGGTCGAGGGTTTTATCGGACAAAACACAATGATGGTACCATGATTTGAAGCATTTTCATTTGATAGCGATGGATTATTGAGGTTTAAAAATCGGATCTATGTACCGTTGAATGATGAGTTGAGGATGTTGATCCTAAGCGAGGATCATAAAGAAGTTTACATGGCTCACCCGGTAGTCAGGAAGATGAGGGAAGACCTTAAACCCTTATTCTTATGGAAGGGAATGAAGGCATACATAGTCAACTATGTGGCCAGATGTCTAGAATGTCAGCAGGTAAAGGTTGAACATAGACACCCAACAGGATTACTACAGCCACACGCTATTATAGAATCGAAATGGGAGGTTATTTCGATGGATTTTATTGTTGGATTGCCACTGATGGCAAGGAGACATGACTCGATTTTCATAGTAGTAGACACTCTAACGAAGAATGCTCACTTTATTCCTATGCATACGATGTATTAGGCACCGGACATAGCTAGAGTTTTCATCAGTGAGTTTGTGAGGCTGCATGGTGTGCCTAAGAGGATTATATCCGATCAAGGATCAGTGTTTACTAGACGATTTTGGATGAGTTTCCAAGAGGCCTTGGGAACCCAACTTAACTTTAGTACTGTGTATCACCCGGAGACTAACGGGCATACCGAACGAATGAACCAGACCTTGGAGGACATGTTTCGCATGTACGTGATAGACCAACAAAAGTGTTGGGAAGAATTATTGCCACTGGTGGAGCTCACTTACAACAACAATTACCAGAGCACCATTAAGATGGCACCTGTTGCGCCTCTTTCATCATGTTGGTGAGCAAAACAGAGGTGCTTGCAAGCTCAGTTCGGTATGCTGAGTAGGACAACTGTAAAGAAAAGAGTTAGGGAAAGAAAATAGAAACTACAATTAATAATTAAACTAAGAGATGCAATAAAAACTAAATTCATGAGCATAGGGACATAGAAACAAAAAGAACCAAAAGACCCATGTCACCAATGTTTGAGGCTGATCTATTAGTGAAAAAAAAGCACCAAGAAGAAAGGGGACTATGAGTCCCTTCTTCCTTCAAGGGAAGTCTCTTGGACCCTCACTAGCTAGCTCTTCTTACAACAAAGAAAAATGGAAAATGGTGATGAAAGAACTCTTTACAAATCCACTCAATGGTGAGGTGGATTGTCCAATGTAATGGTGCAAATATGTTCTTGACAAGGATGGAGTCCTCAAAACAATAGAGGCAACATAACATTACTTTGAATTCCTTGAGAAAATGAGGTGCATTCATGGCCTTTTATAGAATTTCTTTGGGTTATTGTTTAACTGTAGTGTGAAAAGAGGCCATTTAGGGCATTCTTAGGTCTTTGACCAGCCCACCACTCGGATCCAATCTGGATTTGAGGGTCAAATCGGCTTGGGAGATAAACCATAAGTGGGTGGGAGGCCGACCACTCTCATAAATGCGTTGTTTAGTGGTTGCACGACTTTTTGCACTAATAGTCGCACATCGTGCGCCTGTGCGCGATTTCTGCATTCCTATTCTGCGCATGGGTGCACGCGCCCGATGTCTATATAGCACTCTTCAATTTTTGACTAATTTGTATAGTTTTTTTACCTTTTTGAATGCTGTAGTATTAATTCAGATCCATGAATGACTTCATTACTATTTGATGATGTTGAGTTCTTGTAACCATGTGCAGACGAACGTTCAGTGATAACAGATGCCCCCTAATGGATGAGGTTAGGAGCATACGTATAGCCGAAATCCATCAATGTTTCTTCTACTGAGAATGTTGTTGTAAGAGAGAGCAATAGTGGGGTCATCCAGAGAGATCCGTTGGAGGGAAAAAGGAATCGGTAGGACTTGACCTTCTATGAGGTGTGTAAAATATAAAACTGTGTACAAACGAGGTGGGCATGCCCCATGCTCATGTCATATAACTCTGAAAAAAGATGATGGAAGTGTTGGTGTAGACAACTGTAGCTCCCTCGGGGGTGGTTGTGATAAAGACAGAAGATAATTTTGCAAATGAACATACTCTGAATAGTAGGCAGTGATCACGGTAATAAGTAGTAGTGATGATGTGGGCATTGATAGCCCTGCCAAGTTCAGAGGTCTTCAGGAAATGAGAGAAATAACTGCAATAGTCGCAAAGTAAGGCCCACCATAACATGAGAAGGTGTTGGCGTCGAATGTCATGGGGGTCAACGACAGTAGGGAGAAATGGTGTTTCATCATGTGTCGTCTGAGATCTCTCATTGAGTGGAGAATGAGAATCAAGATACTGTCGCCCTTCTGAAAAACTGTGTTGATGTTGACAAAAAGGGGAACGCGACTCCCAGAAGAAAATGGATTCGTGAAATCTACTGAGGTGAGGAAGTGGCAGAGGTACATGGATGAATTCAATATGTGGGAAGACTCAATACTGACCTTGGTTGGAGTATGGGTGAGAGAAAAAGTGGCCACAACCATTCGACTAGGTCGAGTGTCAGGGGGACGACAAGACTGGGGATAAGTTGTGCCAGAGGCGGGATAAGTTGAACAAATTTAGAGGGAAGAGGTAAGTGACCTATGGAGTACTCTGAAGATATGGATGATGCCAACAAGGGTGGATGAAAAGTAGTTCTCCAACGAAGGGTGACATGGGTTGCAGTTGGCCAAAAAAGGAAAGTAGGTCGCCCCAAAGGTGACGACAAAAAGGGAACGTAATGACTGGAAATAAAGGTGTTTGTACAATAAATAACGAATAATTTTGGGGAGAAATGTAAAAATATAGAAACGGGTTCCCCAGTGTGATATGGGTGGCCCATGCAGGGCATATTTTGCTCAGAAATCTGATGAAGGGTGGGGGCCCCATTGGTGAGTTTTTGTATGAGGTAGGTGAAATGAAGGGAGATTGGCAGATGGGCAAACTGATTGTGGATGAAATGGAGTGTTTATGATATTGCGAAGGTGCAGAAAAAAAATAGAACCGTGAAGAGATAATCTGGGGGTCCATGTGGGAAAGCTAGCAAAATGAGGAGAAGGAGTATGTGGTTGATTCACGACATGATGAAAGACTATTGGGACTCCCATCCCTAAAGGGTTTTGAAAAACAACATGAGTGTTAGAAGTGTCAGAAGGTGCTATGAATGGGACAACTCATGTGGGTAAGAATGCTACCGGGTGACAGTACCGAAGATGCAAATAGAGGTGTGGGTACTGCAGAGCCGGGAAGAGGGACCCTAGAGGCAAATTTCAGAGGGTGTGACTAGAAATGTAAGTGCGATACAGAGGGAAAGACTACATGCCAGTGCTGAGTATATACCTGAAGGGTTTGTGCCGATGTATGATGATCAAGTACCCACACACATGAAAACCAAATACCCAAAATGAACAATATCTGAAGAGAATCGAAGATATGAGCATGTATTTGATAAGTGTGAATATGTGCATGCATACCTGACCAGGGTATGAGAAAAAGGTGCCCCAAGGGATCAGGATGAAAAGAGGCCCAGGGACTGTTGTGATGTAGATGACAGGATGTTGATCCCATGGCTAAAGATGGATCAAAAAATGCACACTGTGGGCTCCCAGAATGGTGAGTGGAAGTTTGGCAAAAAGGCCTATATATAGCTGTAGGGCCCACATTGCCACCTCATTTGTACCTGCTACAATAGTGACTGGACGAGTAGGCTTTTGAGGATATTTGGAGATTCAGAGAGGATGAGGCATCCAATTGGCTGTTAGCGAGGGTCAGGTTAGTATTCTGATCATCCTGCATAGAAATAGGATTTCATGTTTTGGGCAGGGGTTGTACAGAGGGCCATACAGAGGGGTTTTGGGGATGTGGGCCCCACGTGCGCAAGTGATTCGAAAGTAGGCGCGCACACGTGCGTAGGCGATCTAGAAGTAGGTGTGCACACATGCGCACCTATCCACCGGATAGACATGCACGAGGGCACGAGTGAGGGAATTAAATATGTGCACTAGGTGTGCGTCTGTCGATTGTACAGGCGCGCACCAGTGCATGTTTGTGGTGTGCACAGGTGCACACTAGTGCGTGTCTGTGTAAGTAACTGGCACGCCTGAGAGCACGCCTATGTAGGCAACACGTGCACCTGAGAACGCGCTTGTGAAGCGAACAGGTGCACATACATGCTCACCTGTGTAGTGAACAGGCGTGCATGTGTGCGCACCTGTGGGTTGAAACAGCCACGCCTTAGAGGAAAAGATGATGGGTGTAAATGAATCTTTGTGATGTTGTTGATGGTCTCATGGCCTGATATAAGACTCTTTGTTGTGGCTGTAGGTGGACAGTTTGCACGATGTCAGTGGGTTGGAGAGAGCGAGATTGGTCTCAGTTGCAAGATGTCGTGGACATTGAGGATCCAGGTGTGCGGGTGAATTTGGTAGCCTGTGGGCTGCTAAAGTTATTTGAGTGCTAGTTGATACAGACACAGAAGTATCTCCTGCAGTTCCTGATTCAGATGTGGAGTCCTGAGCTCCATTGCTTCCTGGTACGAGGAGAGTAGATCCCCTTCACTATGGTGGAGGATGTGTACTTCTTAACTGGGCTCCCATTTTAGGGTATTCCCCTAGCAGTGGAGCCGGTGTTTCCGAGGGATCTGAACCTAGCGACCATTGGCCGAAGATATTGTTCAGGTCAGAAATTTATGTCCGGGACGGTTGTGAGCATTGGGTCTATAGATTCCCTGGTGCATCATTGTATAGAAGCGATGATTGTGCGAGTATATGGGTCACTGGCGACCCAGTGGATCAGTGGTGGCCAGCTTCTGGTGCTGGAGAGAGTGTTGGCTGACGAGAGTTTCACCTAGGGGCTTATGGTGCATGCGAGGATGGTGGGGCAACCGGACCACTGTCGATCCACGGATACGGGGGATTTTGCCTTTGGGTCCATCCTGGTGGCCTGATTTCTAGAGAGGGTGTCGATGTTGCACCCTAGGATTCTATTGGGTGCTTCTGGGGCGCGAGATCCATAGTTGAGGTGGTGGTTGACTGTGTTGCTTCGCCATGGTGGTGGTGAAGGTGGATACTTATTTTCTGCAGAGGCGACACAGGTATGGCAGCAGATGTTGCAGGTGATTTTGCGTTACCCCTATGCCAAGGTGGACTTCCGGGATGACTCGGACATGGTGCTACCTCCAGTGGAGGTTTTTGATGATTGAGGTATGTGGATGATATTTGATGTGTATTTTGTTTGTATTTGTTTTTGAGATAGAAGTCCATATGTATATGATATAGATGCTGATACTATCTGTTGTTTGTGTGCATGTGCAGATGTGGCACCTTGCGGGCGTGAGGTGGAGTTGCAGAGAGCGTCGGCTCGTCAGGAGCCAGAGAGAATGTCGTGGAGAGAGAGACGCCGATGTGAGGATGTCGCGATGCGATCAGCTGAGCCGAAGAGGGTAGCAAGGAGGCACCTGTCTGATGACCATGGTGATGGGCCATCACACGCTCTGCCAGTGGCTACCGGAGTGGACTTTGAGGACATACGCCTTCGCGTATCTAGGACGAGAGTTTCCTGGAGCAGTGTGTGGGGGTTCCGCTGCCATGGCGGGCCATAGTACGACGAGTAGCAGTGGTTGTTGCTATGACGAGCGGACGACTACCACCGAGACAGGAGGGCCCTGTAGGGGGTGGACCACCACCGCCTGAGGCAGGTGGTGGTGGGCCACCACCACTTGAGGGAGGGGCAGGCAGTGGTGCTTTAGAGGCACCGTGAGTGGTTCTTTATGTATTTGATGTATGGATATATATTTTTTGTATATATGTTGGTGAGCCCATTTTGTACCGAGGTGCTGCATTGACCTGTGGATACTTGTATTTTTTGTATATAAACAGTCGGATGGCACTATGGACCTTTATATATACATGAGTATACATTTGTGAGACCTATGTGGTGTTTATATGTTTTTTGGTTATTTTTTTGATGATGTCTATTCTATGTGTATGTTGTGACAGGATTTTGATATGTTTATGTATGTGTAGAGGTAGCTTGATGTGATATATGCCAGTCTAACACAATATTAACTAGGTTATCTGTAATTTGATTCAATTGTCTAGGAATATGTGTAAATGTAATGGAATCAAAATTTCTAGATAAAAGCCTAACCTACAGATATTTTCGAAAGAGGCAAGGATCACGGACGTGGTACACATTGTTGAGTTGGAGAACGACTAGTTGAGAGTCGAGGAAGACGCTAAGGTGACGAATACGATGATGTTGGGCATCGTCCAGGAGGCCAATGATGGTGATGTATTCAGCTTGGTTGTTTGTTGCTGAACCCAAACATATGCCACTCGAATGGAGCATTTCATGTGAGGGGGTGTAGAGAGCCCAAGCTACCGAAGATAGATTTTGCGTCCAACGGTTGGCGCCATCGGCATAGTCGATGTGGTAGGCTGGTGGAGGAAGCATATGTCAATATCACAAAGGATAGTTTAGACGTGAGGGAAGGAGAAAAAGATTAAAAAACACTAGAAAAGAAATAACCTAAAGTAGAATGACTACGTTTAAGCATAAAATTTCTTTAAGTATAACCCGTTGATGGGGTCTTTGAGAGAAAGGCCTTCGAGAGAGGCCAAAGTATATGCGCCTTTGGTGAGGCAATGTTGAATTATGTATGGGCCATGCCAAAGTGACTCGAATTTGCCGTGGCCAAAGGTATCATGATCGAGATCGTAAGCTAGGACAAGGTCGCCTTCGTGGAATGATCGAAGTTTGACATGGTGATCAAAGGTAGCCTTGGAATGTTTTTTAGTTTCCTCGTTGTTCTGTAAGGAAGATCAACGATCTTCATCCAGAGACTCCAAGTTCAGCAAGCATTGCTCCATTGGAGCAGTGTTAGGTAATAGCTCAATTGTGGTGCGTAAGGTGGGAATTTCTCACTCAATGGGGAGAGTGGCCTCAACCCCATGGACTAAATGAAATGGTGTGAATCCAGTAGTGGTTTTCACAGTCATTCGGTAAGCCCATAGCACATAAATTAACATATGATGGCAATTGGTTTTATGTTTATTAACCGTGCATTGTAACATGGTCTTGAGGACTTTGCTAACTGTCTCGACATGTCCACTAGACTGAGGGTAATATGGGAAGGAAAACTCGTGAGAGAATCCTAACCGAGAGGAGAGTTCGACGAAGATCTCATTCTCGAAGTGTTTTCCATGATTGGAAACAATTTGGAGGGGAACTCCAAATCAGGATATGACGTGGTTAAAGAAAAAACACGTTGCAGTGTCAGTGGTGTTGTTGAAAGTGGGCATGACTTCGACCCATTTGGTGAAGTAATCAACGGCAACAACGATGTATTTGTGACCATTCCTGGAGGGGGGATTACAAGTCATAAAGTCAATGCCCCATTTACAAAACGGGCTGGCAGTAATAACAGGGTGAAGAAGAGCAGGGGGAGCTCGGGCTTTGTTGGCGTAGAGATGACATTGCTCACATCGTTTCATGGCATGAATGCAATCATGAAGCAATGTAGGCTAAAAGTAACTGGCTCGGATAATCTTTTGAGTAGTGGATATGCCCGAAAGATGGCCCCCACATGCGTCGTTGTGGCAGTCATTTAAGACTCTATTGGCCTCGTCAATAGTCAGGCATCGACGAAGAATGGTGTCGATGCCCCACCGGTATATGATGTCTCTGATGAGGAGGTAGCGGGGGGCTTGATGGAGAATACGATGATGATCATCATGCGAAAGGTGGTTACCGAACTTCTGAGTGCAGAGATAGACGTGGAGGTCACCGTACCAAGGATCATCTGACGTGATGTAAAAGAGATGTTCATCGGGAAAGTCGGTGTTGATGGGTGCACTAGTGGTGTTAGAGGGGAGGGTCGTGACAAGTTCGGCGAGAACGAGGGCCTTCTTACTCTTAGGTGTTGAGAACTTGAGGTCGTACTCTTGAAGGATAACGATCCATCGAGCAAATTTGTCATTAAATTGCCGACAGCTGAGCAAGTACTGCATAGGGTTGGAATCTGCGACGACCTTTATTGTGCGAAGCATAATGTAGTGGCGCAATTTTTGGACTGCGAGGATGACTGCAAGAGCAAGTTTCTCTTCGTTTTTATACTTCAAGGGTTTCCCTGAGAGGTTTTTACTAACGTAATAAATGACATGCTCATTATTGTCATCCCCTAATTGGAAAAGCACACCAGCTACTGATACAGCTGATGCTAATACGTAGAGGATATAGTCGCGATTGTAGTCAGGTGCACTAATTAGAGGTGCATTTGAAAGCGTTGTTTTAAGATCGTCAAATGATTATTAGGTGTGTTTGTCCCAGTGAAAATGGATGTCATGACGTAGCAAGCGAAGGAAACCGTGTGCGCATATGGCGTAATCTGGGAGAAAGCGTCTAAGAAAGTTAGCTTTTCCCTATAGACTTTGAAGTTGCCGTAAATTCTAGGGAGGTGGAATTTCGGTGATAGCTTGGACTTTGAGGGGGTCCACGGTAATACCACTTTGGGAAACAATAAAACCGAGGAGGCACCCCACGGTGACACAGAACACACACTTGAGAGGATTCAAGCGGATGTTGTACTAACGACACCGTTGAAAGATGATTTGTAAATCATCGATATGTTGGGTGTGTTTTTTGGATCGAGTTGTGAGGTCGTCCAAGTAGGCGAGGATGATATTGGCTAGATCATGAAATATGTATGTCATAGCTCATTGGAAAGTTGCGCCGGCATTTTTTAAGCCGAAAGGCATGACACGAAATGAAAAAGTACCCCAAGGGGTAGTAAATGTAGTTTTATACTGATCGGCGTGGTGAATTTGAATTTGATTATAACCAGAGAATCTGTCCATAAAGGAGAGAGCCTTGTGGCTGGCGCAGTCGTCGATGATTTGATCGATGAAAGGTGTTTGAAAGTTGTCTTTGGGACATGCATGATTGAGATCGCGAAAGTTTGTGAAAACATGGATAGTGCCCTATTTTTTGTTAACGGGTACAGGTTTGGAAACCCATGAGGTATAAGTGATGTGGTAGATGAAACCAACAACGCTTAATTTGTCAATTTCGGCTTTGATGGCCGCGGGTTTGGATGTGTGTAGCGGTCTTTTTTTTTGGCGAACTAGTTTAATGTCGGGCCAGGTGTCGATGCGATGTTCGATAATAGAGGAATGTAGGCCAGGCATTTTCATGTATGACTAGTTGAAAATATCCCTATATTCCTGGAAGAGGGCTTTATATGTCATGATTTCCGGAGGAGTGCAAGCAGCTCCGATGGTGATTTCTTCAATGATTCCATTTTTGATGGAAATGCCTATTTTAATGGTGGGGGAAATGTTGGCCATATTGCCTTCTTCAAAAGCGTTTGGGGCAGGAATGGGGTTGTTGAACTAGTCGATAGGCCCTGATGGGATAAAATCTTTGGTTTCGACCGCATAAATGGGGTTTTGGTGAGGAGGCATGGAGGGTTCCTGTGCATGATGATGTAGCACATCCCAGGAAGAGTCTGGGTGGTTAAACTCTTCGAGTATTTATTCATCGCATTGGAAGTGACGGGAATACAAGGGGTCGTGAGGAGTGATCTCGGTGACCATGGTCGTGTGGTTGCCCCCTGATGGAGAAGCAGGAGGAACATGGTTAGGAGATGGTGAGGGTTCACTCGACATAAACCATATATTGAAGTATTGAGGGGTACCCGTGGTGGTTGGGTGGAGAGTGTTCGTAGCGGAATGAGCAGGAGAGTTGGGGGGGTTGGGGGGTGAATCCTAAGATACGTCATCTAAGATTGAGGCGTGGGGAGTGCCTCGGGCATGGGAGAAATGACATGAAGATCCTCTAGTGACAAGATAATGTCAATTATCACCTCTGCAGGTTGTTGAAGCAGGGTCAATTGATGTTTCCTGTATTCAAGGATCATAGGACACCGGTATGTAAAATGATCTAATGAATTGCAGAGAGATAAAGGGCATCTCATACGTTCATTGACTGAAGTGGTGACATAGCAGATGTCAGTGATATTTGTTGAGGAGGACGTAGCACGACTGGGGTTGCCCTAGAAGTTCTGGCATACGGTGGCTAATGTCTGCCTAAAGCGTGGCAGAGCTGGGCAATAGTGGGTATAATGTCCATACTCTGAACATATAGCACAAGCGTATTTGGTCCTCAACCCTTTACTACTGGAAGGGGGAGTGGTAGTGGCAGGACTAGCAGTAGTTGCGGGTGTTGGGGGAGTGTGATTGAGTGGGATAAAATTCATCCCAAAATGTTTCAATGATTGAATGATACATTGTTTTTTTAAATAATAAATTAAAAATAAAATAGTAAGCATAAACACTTACTTTTCATTGTCGCATGGGCAATATAGATAGTTAGAAATGATATGATTTTCTAAGGGAAAGACATTTCACTTATACATTTTTTTTCTTGAAGTGAGCTATGGTTATAGTGGTATCTAGAAATCCTTGAAGGAGAAGGCTATGTGAATTTTAATCTAGTTTGACAATTATCATTATAAATATTAGGGATAATTAGAGCTATGTGTATTATAGTTATTATGAAATTTATAGTTATTGTGAAATTTAGATACGAATAGAGAGATTTCAAGTCTATAATTTTTTGCATATAGTTATCTTTTCATAGAATGGGAACATAGGGGCGTAACCATGTTGACCAATTTATTATCATGTTCATTCATAGAGGGGGTTTTTAAATTGTGAAAAATAAACTCAATATATTGTAGGTATTGGGGGGATGTGGGGTCTCAAGTGGTTTATAGGTATTGGTGAGTATAAAAAGGGGTATCCAGTGAAAATAGCAGTTTATTTTATTGGAAACAAGTATTGGGAGGGGGGTTCAACAAAATGGTTTTGGGAGATATTTACCAATATCTATTGAAATTAGGGGTATTCTTTAATATCCCATGAACGAAGGTGCTATATCATAGGTTCACTGAGTGAATACCCCATAAGTAGCATTAGAAA
>ML804592.1:258714-271896 GCA_009831015.1 Picea engelmannii | reverse complement strand
ATAACGCAGGAGCATTTAAGTCCAAGAAAATGGAGAATTTTTGTAACGATTACAATACAACCTGAGGACATTCTACTACTTATTACCCATAGGGTAACGAATTGGCAGAATCATCCAACAAAAGATTAACTAGGATTATTAAAAGGCTCTTGTAGGAAAAAAAGAAGGCCTAGCACAAGAAGTTTATCTACATGCTATGGGCTGACAAAATCACTACCAAGAATTCCATCTCCACATCACCATTCCAAATTGTGTATGGCGAAGATGCAATTTTCCCTACCTCACCAAGATTTCCCGTCAAGAAGTTTTTGCAAGAGAAAGAGGTTGAACCAGACGATGCTCAGAGGAGGATAAACCAGTTAATTCACATGTAGAAGATGAGGGAGAAGGTTTTCAACTGATCACAGCTCCACCAAGATAGGATTAAGAGAATTTTCAACAAGCACTCTAAGTAGGAGGATTTCAAGGTGGATGATCTGGTGCTAAAGTGGGAAGTGAGGAACGAAGACAAGGGGAAGCATGGAAAATTCAATCATATTTGGATGGGACCTTTCAGAATCGTCGTGTACCATGGGAACAACGTATATCTGCTACAAGATATTAACAAAGAGCTCACTGGTGGGGGGCCTATAAATGGTAGGTTCCTCAAACACTATTTGGTTTAGTAAGGTCTTTTTAGTTTTTCATGTCATTGTAAATAGTCATTTTTCATGTTTTCAAAGAAGGCGTTTCAAGTCAGTATGTCAGTAGGAAATTGAAGCCCGGAGTGAAGGCCCTAATTTTATGTTGAGTCCGATCGTAACTATGTCAAGAAGTTCTAGGGTGGGTTCTTCCCTTTGTTTCAGGGTCTAAAATTCAAATAAGGCCCAATGGTCAAGCACCTAGTCTGTTGTTATTTTCCACCTCACTGGGAGGATAGCATCCCAGTTGGAGCCAGTTGTTAGCGCCATCATTTTTCCAGTTAGAGTCAATCTTAGTCGATTCATGTTCTGTGTTTCAAAGAATGTGAGTTCAGGTACTGAACAAGGAATGGGTCGATGTCAACAAGTGGTCGGTTTGGCCCTTGGATTCGGGAAGGGACATCAGAATCTAACATGTGTAAATGATAAAGGTATTTTCCCAAAAGGTTAGGTCCTGTCAGAGGGGAGGTTTTACATGCCAAAGGTCAAAGAAAGTTGTTGAAATAAGGGTTACGTCGACAGATATAACGACCATTATCAGCTCATTATGAACTTAGAAAGGATGAGAAATCACGATGCTCATATCGCATATACTCTGCAACTCTTATCATCTGTACTTTACACACTCTGAAGTGTACCCGTCACACGGATGTGCTGCACAAATCTTTGGCTTGCTTCAAAACTTCTAGTCACCATGGATTCAGTGTCCCCTATCATGATTCCATCCCTAAACCGCCCAGTTATAAATTCCAGTCACTCTACATGTATTCTATTTACAATCCGAGTTTATGCATTGCTTGTAACTTTTTCCGCAATCCCAGAGTTTCTTGCTGTGGGAAAGCCGATTGTCGTCATCTATGTCAAAAACCGGGTCGGTCAAGATTGTCACATTTGGTTTGTCGTAAATCTACTGTGTGCACAAAACAAACACACATTGCACCATGGTAACATCCCAGAACATAAGGAAAGGGGCGTGAAGTGGAAGAACTTTGGGATCCGAGCCTCAAAACTTGGCATTGATAAATGAAGATCTGAACGTCTGAGCATCTTTCGAATAGGTCAGATCCATGCTCTATTGCAATAAAATCCAAGGCTACAATGTGAAACTGGCGAAGTAGTCCAAACTCAAATTTGATAGGTTTTGCGTGGTTATTGCAAGAATCACATTCCAGGTGACGAAGGAAACTCTGTCAACCACGACGAAGATCTCTCCATGCGATGAAAGGTGGTCTAAAGGCATGCCTTTCGAAATTTTGTGCTACGAATAATTCATCAAACCAAACTGCCTAAACATGAAAGGAAAAATGGGTGTTCCAAGTCGATATCTACAGGATCCTTTTCAAAAAATCTTGAGGGCGATTAGAAAGAATTTCACCTATGAAAGAAGGTCTGACAGAATACACCTGCATCACATCATATTGTTGATGCATTTCAAAGGAAGGAGACCATTGAACATGCCTTTCTTCTTACACCAAATCCTCTGAGGAATGGAAGATAACATCCAAGCCTAATAAAACCAATCGAAGAAGAACTTATCCCATATCTCACTAATCAAATTGCTCATAGTTGAGGAATTCGTGTGACTGGGCAAGAGTTGGAATTCATTTTTTCTTTCAACCGACATTCCCAAGGACCCCCAAGGAGATTCCCTTCTACCCATGGAAAAATAAAAATCTCATAGCATGGAGGCGGAAATAGGAAGGGCTATAAAAAAGGAAATACAGTAGAAATATTTTCCCCCCAATAGACGATACCCCTAAAACGAGGCAGGCCAAGGAAGAACAGAGAGACCGGGGAGGTCGAAGCCCCGAGTGAGTCACATGAAAAATCATTCACTAAAGAGTTACTCATGCATGCTATTCGGCTAGAACCTCTCAAAGGTCCAAGACGAGAAACCTATGCAAGACGGAGAAGGCCAAACATTGAAGACATGGATATTCATGAGTCATCACGACAGTTAAAGCAAGCACAACTAGCTATTGTTGAGCTTTACCAGGAGAACATGGAGTTGAGAAAGAGGTTAGCAGAAAGGATCGTCAAGACATCAACATCACAAGTCTGAGAAGGGAATGTGACTTAGCTCAAGAGCCAGCTCAGAGAAGCGCAAGACACGATCATCCAGTTGTGTGATGCAAAGAGGATGTCAAAGGAGAGAATTGCAGAGCACTTCAAGGAATGTGGACCGGCCATGGAAAACGTCTGCATGAATCTAGACAATGCTCAAACAAAGCTGAAAGGGAACGCGGTTTTTTGAAGACAAGTAAAGATTCTGAAAAGGCACAATTGGTCTCTCAGGAAAATGCTTCATATATCAAGACTGCAGACGAGGCCAAAGACATAATTGATCGACCCCGTTTTTGTCTTTTCAAACATGGCGCAGATTTTTTCTCCCCGTGTCTTGTTTCCTGTCGGGAAGTAAGGACTCTAACCTGAACCTTCGCAGTGAACATACGTCGCGCAAATGATGGAAACCCACCTATCATGAAGGACAAGTGTAGTTTGAGCACACAACACTTTTGAAGAAAGGCGATGTCCCCTGACTGACGTTGTCATCTTGGAAACACTGATGACAGTCCGCGGTCATCGACCACATGCACATCCCGGATATGATCATGTGACAACAATCAAAGTCGCTACACTGGGTGGTAGGAGTTTGACAAAGCACTTGATCATCTAGATAGTTTGTCGAAGGAGAAGCACTGACACATCACCCCTTAATGATGAAATCTTGTCGATGACCGAACAATCATGGAAAAGACGTCGATGATTTTATGATTGGGTACAGTCAAGTTTCTATTCTTAGTAAAGTGACATAGGAAGGATTGTATGACAGAGAATAATCATAGCTTTATTTCTAGGGACAGTAGTTGGGGGGCATGACAGCCCAAGAGGCACATCCTTTTCTATATATTGTGTATTTTCAATGTAATCCCAGCTGGTTGGAAAAGTAATGTAGAAAGTGATTGTTGAATGTAAATTTTGAAACCAATTGAAGTTTAATGTAAAGGTCCTGAGATTTTGATGAAAATATTCTAATGGTAGTGGTTTGATCGATTGTGATCTCTCTTATGTACGTGATTTCTTGTGTTCTTTATATTCATCTCTGTATTTTGTCTAAATCAGAATGTTTTACAAGTCTAGAATTCACCACGTGGTGCTCTAGATTCCTACATTTAGACGATTGTGTTTTCTTCTAATTAAATTCAGAATTCATATCTAGTGGTGCTCTAAGTTGCTTTATGTGTTTTTCTCTTGCCACACACAATGAATTTGAACTGAAAGACCATTTCCTACTTAGCCTTTATCCTCTCAAATTTTAGTTACCAAGTCATTTATTTCTCTCATTTTCTGGAATCCGACCAAGGTCTTGCATTCTCTTGACAATAGAACCAGAAAAATTGTATGAACTTGTTAAATCTAGCTAACAATTCAAATCCATCACTTATATAGAGATGAAGTCTCGAAGAGAGCCCTCTCTAAGTCGGAAGGGATATTTTATGGCCTTAAAGTTGGTTTGTAGGTTACCCGTGTCATTCGTTTTCTCAGCCAAATGAGTTCACAGAGTGATAACATAACACTTCCTTTCATACTGAAACAAAAATGACACCATTTATGGCACCCTATGGATACCACCCTCCTTCCATCACTTCTTCTCTAAAATAAAAATATAAGGTTCAAGCAATGGAAGATCACATTGAGCATCAACAAAAGGTTCTCCAAATCTTAAAGGACAACCTAACCATGGCACAAAATCGCATGAAACAACAAGAAGATCAACATCATGGTGAAAACAGTTTTGAAGTAGGGTATTGGGTGTTTTTAAGACTACAACCATACAAACATATGTCCCTCAAGCAAGCCAAGAAGGATAATAAATTATCACCAAAGTACTATGGCCCTTATAAGGTGTTGCAAACAATTGTTATTATGGCATACAAATTGGAGTTATATGCATCTTCATGAGTACACCTAGTTTTCCATGTTCCATGATTAAAGAAGGCTATAGGTGACACGATCCCAGTTCAAACTATATTTCCAGAACTTAACAAGGAAGGAAAAATCATATTGGAGCCTAAAGCTATCACTGACACAAGAATTCTCCAGCTAAGGAATAGATCCATTTCAGAGTATCTCATTAAGTGGGGGAAACTATTTTCTTAAGATCCCACTTGGGAAGATGAGTCTTTATACAGAAGCATTCAGAATTACTCAAGCGTTGCAGACAACACGTGTCTGAAAGGGAGGAGCATGTTAAGCCCTAAATAGTGGCACATTACCCATTAATTAGGGAATATTACACTAGTAATGTTATTTTATTTATGTCATATTGGGTGCATGTTGGCACAAGGACAGACCCAGGGTTCAACGCTTCAACAACGCACCAACACAACCCTAACTATCGACCCTTTCATCAACACCTGCGAAGAAATGAAGTCTCACCCGAGGTAGAGGCAGGGGGGTTGGTAGGACTCAAGTGTCTACAACCTAGCTAGGAGGCAGATCTGTGATTACAACACTTTAACAAAGCACTTAGCCAATAATATGCATTAGTCTTTAACCCTTATTTACATCGCATGAAAAACCCTAATTACAAAACAACGCAGTATTCATCAAGATCTAAATATATCTAACCATTCAACACATAGCATCAAAGTATATCTAGTATTCATTCAGATATAAGGCGCTAAGATACTACATCAGATGCATCTAACATACATAAATATTACAACGCTAAGCATAGATTACATCAGTAACATATCAACCACATCGCACAAAGCAACAACAACACAAGATATACGTGGTTCACCCTAGTGTGGGGCTACATCCAACAACTCTTCTTCTCTTCTTATTAGTCTCTTCCAATTTTCTTACATGCACCAAGCCACAATTCCAACTCTGCATAGAACAAGAGATCTACGCACACCTTGCCAGATCCTCCTTCCCTGAGTTAGGTTCAAGCACATAGCCTCTACATATTTTGTGCACAAAGCACTTCCAAAACACTTGCACTTAGCTCTACAAGCCTTAACACGTTCTTGCACAAAGCTTACTAGCCATGCACTAAGCCGATCAATGAGTAGTAAATACTTCTTACATTGCCTAGCTACTTATTTATACATTACAAAAGGGGCCTAAACATGGGTAAGACCCATGGGTCGACATCCCATACCCGTTACATAAATCCTAAATCTAAAAATCCCATAAAAGGGGGCGAGATCCCGCGATCTCCGCTTCACCTGGGCGCTCCTTCTTTGACCAACCTGTTGAAGTCCCAAAAGTGGTCAAACACAACCAAGGTTCTCCAAAACTTGATCGAGGGCCAACAATCCATTAGTTGTAATTGTACCTCCTAGTCTTCTATATATACCAAGGAGACATTTTCATTCAGAATCATCTTGTATTTGGAAATTTATGTGGTGTATAAGGAGGTTTCCCCCTCAAAGAGTCTTATTATCTGAAATTATCTCTTTTTCAAGGCGTTGAGTACTTATTCTGAGGTTTTTCTATGTTATATTGATATTTGGTTCCTAACATTGTATGTCATGAACCCCATAACCATAAGTCTTACCCCCCATCCACTTCATACTCTTTACATGACTTAGAGAGGGTCCACCTGGAAAACATTCCTTAACTTGGGGAATGATTCACCCAATAGGTCACCATGACAACCCTCCCATACCTAAACTTGGAGACTTTCATAGGGTCTTTGAGCATTTGTTTATTTTGAGTGGGGGGATTTGATGCACATGTTAGGGTGGTTCTTTTATTATGTATGGCTTGCTTAAAATGATTGTTGTGACGTTTGATCCCTTGGAGGGAAAATTTTATTGTCTTTTTATGGCCTTGATAGGTGGAATACTTTCCATGAAGGCACAAGGTCACTTAGACCTTTACTTGGGGCATGAATCCCACAGGATGGATGTTGTGTTCCCTCTCCTTGGACAGTTGGATGACATAAATTTCCTTTGGAGGCATGAGAGGACACATTGGAGAAGAAGAGCATGCCCCCTCTTTCCCAATGCTTGACCCCATAGGGCCAAAACATCACTTTTGAGGGAATGATGTCACATTGAGGGCTAGGTTTTGGTGATGGTGGTGATAAATTGATGGAGAGTTGGCATGTTTTGAAGGATAGAAGACCTAACTCATGGAGACATGGCCTTTGGAGGCCCAACGGCTCCTCCAAAATGCTCAACGACTTGCTCTCTAGCCCAAAATGTCACCCTTAGGGTATGATGCCACCCTTAAAGGGGGGTTTTATTTTTTTAATTGCAAATTATGAATGTAAAGGGGAAATTAGAGGAGTTCAAAATCCCTAATTGTGTTTTACCCTATTAATAAGTGGACAAACTAATTTTATAGTTATTGTACAAATAGAGACCTAATTCATTTCATTTGGACAACAATCTCACTTGAGAATTACATACTATATGGCTGAAATTTTCTCCCCTCTTGGGAAAATCACATATCTCTCTCTTGATGCTCTTTTTGGATGCTAAAACTTGTTTTGTGGAGATAAATTGGTTTGTTATCTCTGGGATGCTTGTCTTTTTCTATGGTGATGTAATATACTTGGTTGTAAAGGTTTTATCTTACATATCTCTTGGAATTGGTAGGGAATTTATGCATGTTGTTGGTATTCCTTTCTAGTTTCATAGTTGTTTTTGTCTAAACCCTTGGAGGAGTATAAGGGCATACACCCTCCACAAAGTATATCATTATTGTTAAGTGGATAAGGTATTGAAAAGGTTTCTAGGATGAGTAAAAGGGATTACACCATCCTAGATTTACCTTGTTGGATTTTCTTTCTCTATGGAGTAAAAGGGCTTACACCCCTAGAGAAGTAGTATATATAACCTTACACAAGAAGACTCCATAAACCATTTACAGGGCACTAATCTTAATCTACGTTGGTATACATGAAATTGAGAGGTTATGTATGTTGGAAATACTAAGACAACTGAGAGGGGGGGGGTGAATCAATTGTTTATGAGCTTAAACAATTTTATACCTTTTAAATGTTATTAATCTTCCTTCAAGTGATCATCAACAATATACAGCATATGAACAGTAAAAGTAAAGACCACCAGTCACACATAAAGTACACACAGAGACAAATTTTCACGAGGAAACCAATAAAGGGAGAAAACCTCTTCTTCGAAATGATAGGCAGTCTTTTTCAGTTCTGTACATCATTTACAATTGAGCACCAACTCAATGTGAGGCTGCTACCTCTGCTTTACAAGCTGCAACTTGTTTGAGAGCTCCAAATCTCTGGTTTTTCTAGCACCCACTAGAAGGAAGCACCAACTCCCTGAATATTCTAGCACCAACTAGATGGAAGCACCAACTTCCTGAAAGTTCCAACACCAACTGGATGGAAGCACCAACTTCCAGTTACACAGGCTCCAACCTGTATAACAGAGAACACATGTTCTCCCTAGCACCACCTTGCCACCTTGGTTTCTCTGGTTGCAACCAGATGGAAGCTACAACTTCCTGTGTTCAAGCACCCACTTGAACCTCTGAGGACAACAATCCTCCCGAGTACCTCCCAACCTCCCTAAAATATGAAATAATGAATACATAAACAACTACTCAGATAAATCAATTCTTACCATCCTTTCTCTATTCTGTAAGTCTGATCTGTTCTGCTTATTTTTCTCTGCGTTTTCTCTTGCTCTGCTATTCTGCCCTGCGTTCCATTTCACTCTGCACATCATCTTCCTTTCCTACCACACATCCTCTTCTGTATTCTTCCTTACTATTTCATTCCTTTCCTCACCAAAATAGCCATGCCGACACAGTCTGGTTCATCTTCTTTTATACACACAGGCACAACGTTTCAACTTCCCAACTCCTTGGGAAAAATGATGACAATTGTCCAACCAACCGAAACGCCAACTAATCGAAAACTAATTTGCAACCATGAGTCTGTTTCACTAACAGATTTGTAACTGAAAGAGTTAAATGTGTGTGGAAGAACAGTAACGCTCCGATCAATTCAAGCTTTATCCGCACCGTTGGATAATCTTTATTATTCTTGCCTTTTAAATTGGGTTTCAGCACTTTCATACGCTAGCCCTCCTGAGCTTGGCTCTCGGTCAACATGACCGTCACTCCGTGACCACAACCTTACCCCGTTGGGGCTACAGGGTTTGTGATGCCTCAATGCATACACCCACGGGATTCTCGATCGTCCAAATCCCGACGCTCCTTTCATACTCTAGCCCTCCTGAGCTTAGCTCCCGGTCAACGTGACCATCACTCCGTGACCACAACCTTACCCCGTCGGGGCTACGGGGTTTGTGATGCCTCAATGCATACACCCGTGGTATTCCCGATCGTCCAAATCCCGATGCTCCTTTCATACTGACAGCTGACCCCCACTGATCGGGGTTTTCAATACCACGATGCACCTGTCCACCGATGGTTCCCAGTCTCTTCCTCTGTTGTGATGACAACTATTCCCCACTTATCGGGGTTTTGCGGTTCGCGACTTCAATGTGCACGAACTCCTTGCTCCCGGGATCTCCGATATCCTGATGCCGACTATTCCCAGGTTGCTGACACCTATCCACCACTAGTTCCACCTATGGATCACACGACTCTCCTATCAGGATATTGCGTATCGTGATTTTGCGATATCTGATGCCATTGCTCATGGGACTCGTGAAACTCCGATTCCCGATTCTCTGATGAAGAAAATCAACGGTCTAGATCTCATTCTTTCTTTAACGACTGCGATTAAATCGTGAAATAACATATCGTGATTTCGGGGTTCTTGTTGTCAAGTGATTTTGGCATTTCAAAATCCCGATCCCCAATTCTCTGATGAAGCCTCCTGTCGAGCTTCTCCCGGTGGCGTTCGATCGCTGCCATGCGTCCTTCCAAATGGATGGTCCCGATTATGTCGGGATTTCGAGACTTTCAATGTCCCGGTTCTCACGACCTTGAGAACTCCGATCTCCCGATGGCTGATATCCCGATGATGACTCCTCGTGTCGAGACTTCTCTTCTTACTCCCGAGGCTTATCTCCCTCGCAGCTTCTGCAGATCTGACGGCTGTCGGCGACCCTGCACCAAATCTAACGGCTGTCGGCGACCCTGCACCAAATCTAACGGCTCTCGCTGCGTTTGATCATTCACTGCTTTCGATCATTCACCTCTCTGAACTTGTCTTCTGTTTGACTGTCATCTTCACTATTGGCATCAATGACAAGCATTCGCTGTCTGTTCACTGAATTTGCCAACAATGTATTTGTTCAAGTTGGAATATTTTCTTAGTGATATTAGCTTTCTTGTGCCACTAAGGCTTCTAGCTTGGCCTAGTATTTCTCTTGTTGTAATTAATTCAATTCTACAACCATTAGGGATGTAGAAAAAGACTCTTAAACTCTTTATTTACTCACTAATCTACCATCGAAATTTGCTTGTAAGTTGCCATATTGAAACTACTTGTGATTGGCTATCATTTGGGTGGATTGTTTGCGGATTTTAGTGGATATATATTGCTGCTGTAAAAATTGTTTGCTACCGCCATAAGTATGCTATAATAATTTGTTGATAAATTCATTTAGTAGCCCTTTTTTACCATCAAAGCTTGTGTTTAAGCATTGGAATATTATCTACATGTTTAGTACTTGATCATCCAATAAATATTTGATGATTTTTATGGTTAATTATGCAGTTAACAAACGTTTCCATTGTTGATATATATATATATATATATATATATTTGTTTACTACTGCAATTTAGGAAAACAATATTTCCTTCTTGTCCCCTTGATATAGGCTTAGTTTTATGATCATTTGTATTGTCTTGGGAAGGTCTAACATTGTCTTGTAGGTACACAACACTTTGACAACCTCCCTTCACCAACAAGACCTTTTTGCAAGACTCTTTCCATCTCCAAACCTAACCTATAGGGGTTTCATTGGTCATTCTATCTATTTCCATCTCAATCTCCCTAGGGTCAATGAGATTACACCCTTGTGGTGATTTGTCATCAATAAAGCGAGGGGAGTATCTATATAAGGTGATAGTGGGTAGCTACTCCAATAGTTGTGGTGGATTGGATTGGGCTTTACCCAACCTACAATCTATGCAAGAACATTTTGGCGTCATTTCCAAGGAGGATTTTGAATCCTCTTTTGTTCCCTAGAGACACTTTGGAAAGATTTGATAACAAATCCTTTACCCCTATATTTCCTAGGGACTCCACTTAAGGGGAGTTACATTTCCTTTCTTTATGATCTATTCATTAAACTCATTTGGAAAATCCACCATCCTAGAATCTGTCCTTCCAAAGAACCCTCCCCCCTGAAATATTTAAGCCTTCCAAGGTTTATCAAACAAAGCCTCCCTTTAACTCCCCCGTTGTCAAAACCCTTTTCCACGGTAACCTCCCCTTTTCCCCTAGGGCTCATCCTTGGGAAAAGTACCTTTACAAGCCCTTGAACTTGGCTTCCATCATAGGATATCCTAATACTATGCCTAAATAAAACAACAAATGGTTTCCAGAGTTTTTAGGAAACAATGCTGTCATAGCTGAGGAACACCTTTATGCAATTGGTCAAGACATGGAAAATGAAGGAGTGGAACATGAAGATGTGGCAATGAGGATACTAGGTACATCTCTTACTGAACATGCCCATAGTTGGTTCAAAGGCTTTTCTAACAATCATCTAGAATCATATGAATATTTCGCTAAGTTGTTCAAAATCAAATGGGAAACAAAGAAGGATAGTGGAATGTTGATGACTCAGTGCAAATAGATTAAGAAGAAGGAGAACAAGATAGTGAGTGAATTTGACACCATATTTGATAAGCTCTATAGCCAAATCCCAAAGTATTTTTTCCCATCTAAAGCAGTTTTTCATCTCCTCTATGTGAATTCCTTTGAAAGGAAATTTGGTTTCATCCTAAGGGATAAGAAGCCCAACACTTTGAAAAATCCAAAGAATACAATGCAGATATCAAAGAGACTATTATTTACTCCAAGATTGAGCCATATATGTACCCTCGTAATAGGATGGAAAAAAAGACAAATACAACGACAAATAATGCACCAGATTCAATAACTCACCTAGCTGAGAAGCTTGATAAAATGAATGCTTAGTTCATCCAAACTTAGAATCAAGTTATGAATCGATTGACAAGTATGGAAAGAAATCAATATTCTCTGAGACCCCCATTCATTAGACAATAGAGGGATACTACAGGTTGGGAGACAAAACATCAACAAGAGGCAAAGGCTCCCAACACTTTGAAACATGTTGGGATGGTCAATTTGGAGGAATCAACAGGATGTTCTCCTTGTCAAGAACTCCATCTAGAAGATGAATGTACTATACAAGAGGAGGACTCCCCTAACAATATGAACTTCATAGACACAATTTTTTCCTTCCAAGATGATGATGATTGTGTACACATTACACAGGATCAACTTGATGAATTTAGAAAGAGGGGAGCTAGAGAAGGTTGGCTCAAAGTTCTTAATCAAGATCAAAGTTCTTAATCAAGATCAAAGTAAAGAATTGAAGAAGAGGGAAATCTTGACATATGCAAGAAGGAATAAAACTCATGTCCCTCTACCAAAAAATAAAGATCCATATTATCCAAGAAAGGAATCTCCACCACAAACAACAAATAAGGTCATCCCGCCTCCTCCACCTTCAGTTTGAAACTTGCTTCCAAGACCAACATAAGAAGATGAAGAAATATAATTGAACATAGATGTCCTAGCCATGATTGGAAAAATGAATATGTTAGTTCTTGTGGTGGAAATGTGAAAGATTCCTTCTATAATGAGAGAAGTGCTAAAGGAATTAAAGGTACTATATGAGGGAGAAGGCCCTCCTGTGATCCTGAACACCATGTACCATGGATGGAAAATGGATGCAAACCCTCCCTTTTATATTTCTTTGAGTGTGAATGGTCTTCATTTGAAAAATTGTATGCTGGATTTTGGGGTGTTGGTTTGCTTCCCTCTTGCTACCTTTCTTGGGCTGACCCAGGTTCAAGTCTACTATGGTTTCCAATAAAACCCCTTTATAACTATCGACCTTTCTGATAAACCAGAAGGAAACATAGTACACAGAGTGCACTGCACAGTCTCACCTGAGATAATTCTATTGGTGGTTGCAACGCTCAAGTGCTTGTAGCCTAGGAATGAGTGGGGATCTAGGATTAAACTCTGTGATCTTCATTTGTTACTTTAACATTCAACTTATATTGAACACCCTATCATTATTACTCATGCATGTAAAATAGAAGATCTAACTAGTCATTCACGCATTTGTCTAACATCTAATCATTGACAGTAAAGGAAATACACAATATTCAATCACATAACACATGATCTACCGTGGTTTACCCCTCCTGGGCTGTGTCCACAAATATTTGGTTGATCTTCTCTTTTATTATGGTGTTTTCAAAACTACAGTGCCATGTACATTCCAATCCCTCGTCAAACAAGTCGATATCTACAATGAGGCA
>ML804592.1:222488-236514 GCA_009831015.1 Picea engelmannii | reverse complement strand
CTTTCCCCCATTATTCCTATTGTTGTCTTCTTTTTCTATCTAGTGCCATTCCTGCCTATCTGTTGTGCGGAGACTGTGCTACCCTGAGTCTAGATTTGTACTGCTAGATTTACTCTTGGAATATCTAGAAATTTCCACTCCTCAGGCCACTCTTGGAACTCCATGTGGATATCCTATGTCGTCACGTGGTACTTCAGCTGCAAACACTCCTCGATTGGATCCCTCTTTGCTTGTAGCCACATGCTATGATGTGATGCCTGGAAATTTGTTATCTATTCAAACTCCTGGACAGTTTCTAGGGAGATCCTCCATGTATCTACCAAGTTGTTCTGGATCTATGTTAAGTACTAAGCGAACATGTCATTGTTGAATTTCTTTACCTTGGGATCTGTTGTGCTTCACAATGATGTGTAGAACATTGCGCCACATTTTCTTGTCCTTTGTAGGAACATAGTGTATGTAGGTTCGTGCCATCTTCAATGAGGATGAGTAACCATGAGTAGTGGAACTAAGAGCCCTAGTCTTGTGTGTCCTTGCAATCTTCAAGGGAAAAGTTCAATAGGTAAGGGGCCCAACTCATATAGCTCCCCTTTATGTACTATGTCACGACTGCTACTACTCCCGCGGACACTTCTTCTTTTCGGCACTTGCGCATTAATTTTCAACCAACCAATCTTGTTGAAAATCGTGTTGCCGAATCATTGATGTCGTTGATCCTGATAACTCTGTTACCCATTTATTCACCATACTTTGCTTTGATCTCATCTGAGATGGATTTCACCTTAGTTTATTCTTCTAGGTAATGTTTCAGCTTCTCCCCATTTGTGGGTAGCCCTATAATCTCTACGATGAGGTCGACATTGATCGGTATTGGCCTATCCATCCACAATATGCCTCTGTGTACCCTTGCTTATAGTTGTTTGACACATCTATTTATGTGTTTCCCACACCCAAAGTCTGGTATGTCTAATAAGTTCATGATTTCGGTTTTGTATAGTCCTAGGATCCACTTCCCAGGCTCCAATAGTGGCATGCATGATGGGCCTTCTCCTCTTCTCTCCAAGTAGCTCTGTGTTGCCAAATATGGAAAATGTATGGCATCATAGACATCATGGTCGAATTATTTAAGGCTATCGACTCCTCCTACCATGTTATCATCGGTCTTCACTCCCTTGGGAATTTTTACCATCATTATACCTAGTTCTTCTTGTGTGTATTGTATGCCATACGGATTTCTTTCTGCTCTCACCTTCTTTTCCCTTGTGGGGACGATACCCCACCCTCGGGTATGGCCTCTTTCTCTATTTCATGCTTTGGTTTCAGCTCTAGGCTCTGCTGCATGGAACCCATGGCCTATTCTTCTTGTCGTGGCCCTTTTCCCCTGGATGCTTTGGATTCCATCTGTTCGGCATCCTCTTCTAGCTGCTCGGGCTACTATGCAAGTTCCTACTGTTATCACATGAATATTTCAAGGGTTGTAGGTGTGTCTTGTTAATACCTAAGTCTATATCCTTGCCCCGTCTCTCTCTCTCTCTCTTTCATAGGTTAGGTGCTAAATTTTTCCCTTCAACTGGTAAAGTAGGCTTTTCCCTCTTTGTTTAACGAACTAGTTTCCCTTGATGTATTACCTGAATAAGTCATGACCCCCCAAAAAAAAAAAATTCTCTAAGGATGAACACTCATCACCTTTTTTGTTTCAAATTACTGGTCATTTTTTTTTCCTGAGCCCACAACAAGTTGTCCCAGTATTTGTTTACATAGGTAGCAGCCATGGGAACAAAGTGTAACACTCAAAGAAATCTGTTATGGACTCAAATCAAGCAAACAGGAAGGTTCAGTTTTCAACGACGAAGATTCCATGTGAAGTTTAGATTAGCTTCCCTCAGGCATTCAGAATTATAAATTTGCGTGAGATTTAGTGCAGGGAAGAAGCTCTAGAATTGAAGATCAAGTGTTGTGTTCCCTTCCCCAGCAGACGGGCATGATTTACTTCAGAGTTCAGGTTTTGGGATTTTTTAGCGCTTCTACTCTCCATTTTCTCCAAAGTGCTTTTCCCCAAATGCACAGACCTCCGTCGTGTTTCTGTGCCATCAATGGCCAGGGTTTTTAGCTTCTTATCTCTGGAGCACTCTGGATGAATCTCGGTCAATGAATCCTCCATCCTCTCGCTCCTGAATGCACATATCTATGTTGCGCGTTCGTCTCCAAAGAACGGTCATGATTCGCTTCGCCATTTTGGGTTCTGGGAGTTTTGGTTCCTCTCTCTTTTATTTCCTCTGAAGCACATTCCCGCAGAGTGCATGGATCTCTATCACATGTTCTCCCAGATCCATTGGCTCAGATATTCTCTGGACTCTAGAGCTTCGACATTCTCTCTTCTTCCTTATTTGAAAATTCCTGAAGTGTTCTGCCACAGAGTTTCGGTTCTTTCGCCACCTGTCCATATGGAACTGACACGTGGCACTCAATCCAAGCACCTTTGGGCATACCATATACCTATTCTTGAGTGACACATGTCACCCCTCCATCCACTATATGTCAGCACAGTGACTTCAGGTCACTACGTCAGCTTCGGGAAGCTGTTCACCAGAGAATATTCTTGTTCAGCATTAGCGCCCCCTAGTACCAAAATTGGTGCCTCCCTTGAGTGTAATCAAAGAGTTTATAAGGTTGGCAGGTAGGTGAAGCTTTAGCGGTGGCGCTAAATAGTAGGACTGTCGAGATCTCAGATCACAACTAGACCAATGACCACACTCCATTTCGGGGCCGCAACATGCTTGGATGTTAAAAGTCTTGGAGCGGGCCAAAATCTAAACTGTGGTTTTTAAGGAGAGAGACATGGTGGAAGGTGGTGCATTTTGGGCTCAAAGTGGTATCGTTCCAAACTGATTTTGATAGCTCTGAGACCAATGCTCATTTAGCATGATACATGATTGCAACAAGTGGTTTCCCCCTGGTTATCAGGCCTTGTCTTGATCCTGAGGAGATATAAATTAATAAACATAGGCCGGCAGTTGAAACCTCGGCTTACTCCATAAATAAAAGGCATGGAAGCCCTAGCAGAGGGATTAGAACTGTCAGCTCGAGGAAGATACATGCATAGTCCGACAGAGAAGGTACACAGGTGGAAATCTTTAGACAGGATGGCTAGATCAGATCACACTCCTAGCAGTTGTGAATTGGTCTGAGTATAAATAGATCAGTGTAAGAATTTTTTAATGTCGTCAACTGGTTGAGCCAAGCTCCCTACTATGTAATTTTTATGCCAGAACTATTCTCTAGTTATGTATCAAATTTGAGACTTTCACATTAATAGAATTCATCTGCTTTCATCTCTTTTTTTAAACTATGTTGAAACGCTCAAGCATGGAGGATCCAGTCGAGGGTTGTGGTTCTATTGTAATGTAGTTTTGATTACAGTAGTGTTGTGACCAGTTTTAGTCAGCTTCCTTGTTACCTTATTTCCCCTTATGCTAAAATGCTTGGGCATGGAGGATCCAATCGAGTTGTTGTAGTTGCATGATAATGTAGGTTTGGTTATTATGTTGTTGTGACATATTTCAGTGTCTGAAACTTGAGTTCAAGAGTGCTCTTGAGCCTGAGTTTTTCTTCACCAAGTTGCTTGAAAGTCGGATGCCCATAGAAGTCTTGTTCACCTCTCTCACTAAGTCTTCCTTCTGATCACAATCAAATTCAAATCATTGACTGAAGTTAATGAGGACCTCACTTCCCTATGCATTGCTCGTCCAATTTATGTTCTAAATCATTCTTGTACTGAGTTTTGTCCATTTGACCTCCACTCATAAAACCAGCATCCACCAAACATTCTGATGGGTATTGGGCTTATCCTCTCACAGTCTGAGGGTGACTCCCAGTGCTATCATTCATGGTGATGTTGTTGGGGAATGAATTGAAGAAATTTCCCTGGGATAGAATGACAAAGAGATTATGATTCTGAAGGTTCATCAAAAATCAGTGTTTTGGATATTACAACTTGCACCTAGCGACTCCACTGTTTAGTTGTGGCTCCCAAAGGCACACAGACGAGGTCTACTCCAAAGATGCCGATGGAAACACATTAAGTTGACCCATAAAAGATTATCAGAAAAGGAAAGACCCATCAAGAAAGGATTTCAATTGTTGTATCAAGTGATTCTGGTAATTTACATGATTCTTCTTTAAAAAATCCAGTAGTTGCATCTAATTCTCCCTATTATACCATCTGTTGGAGTTTCTAGAAGTTTAAATTTTGGGAGTTTCCCTATTGAATTCTCACCTTCTAGGCCTCATTTAGAAGAAATTTTGGACACCCCTATTTCCCCTGAGATTGTAAAGTGGTTCAGACCCGGAAGCTTACAAGGTTGTCCCACTTTGGGTTTCCCTACTCCTCTTGTCAAAGTTGTAGTATCTAAAGAGGGGGAAACTTATTTTCTCTTAAACCCCATATTATTCTCCTCTAACACTCAGTCATTTCCCCTTTCCCATAGAAACACAACTCCATTCCCACATGTCCAAACTCCATCTCCCTCTAGTTCTCCTACAGTTCACATTCCAATGGCAGGTGCTAATCTTCCTAGAAATAGGATGGATGCCATAGTGGGTGCTAGGTATGCCCCTCTTGTTTTACCTCAACCTATGAATCCCCTCCCGCTTGGATATTATCTCAAGTATATACCCAAGTTTATGGGTGAGGAATGCATACTTGTTTAATATCACCTTTCATCTTTTTACGGTTATGCAAATAATCTTAATATTGAAAATGAAGATGTTTGGTTGAGAGTTTTTGTACAGAGCCTTGATGGTGAGGCTATAAAATGGTTCAGGGGCTGGAATCCTGGATCTATTGATGGGATTGAATCTCTAGATGATGCATTTTTAAGACACTGGGGGGGTAAGAGGGATTTCCTTTATTATATTACAGAGTTTGGGTCACTTAAGAGAGAAGACGGGGAATCTGGCTTAGACTTCTCCAAGAGATTTAATAAGATGTACAATAAGATCCCCACTGAGATTAAGCCTATTGAAACCTCTAACAATATCACTTATGCTAGCGCTTTTGACCCTAAGTTTTTCCTCCTATTAAGAGAAAGAATATCTACCTCCTTCTCTCATATGCAAGACGCAGCCCTTGAAGTAGAATCCAATATACTAGAATTTGAAAAAATTAGGAGTAAGGTTGATAGAGACTGAAGAAAAGGTAGGTATAAAGATTCAACCTCTGGTTCCTCCACTCCCCACCCTCAAGTGGATGAGTAGACTAAGTTAGTAAAATTACTTTCTGCAGAAATGGAGAAATTGAATTTTGAGGGGAAACAAGGATATAGGAACACCCAGAATATTGTTAACAGGCGTAATTTCAGAAGACAAAATAATGCTCTTCAGATCATCTAGAAAGATTAAAGAAATAGATATAGGAATGATCAAAGGATCCAAGACCCGCTCCAAAATAACCTGGTTACTGACGAAGTAGGAGGGGAAGAGGAAACTGATCCTAAAATACATTGTCTTGGTGACACCTCTGCATCCCCTCATTTAACTTAGACTGCATATGATATCCAGCTAAATGAGATGAGAAAAGGGGAAAGGACTAGTGGAAATCCAAATAGATACAACCTTAGGTCTAAGAAGAAATAGGGAAATCCTGGAATTCCTGAGCATCCTACTAGAACATAACATCATGTTAAGGAGGTGGAAGCTAAGAACAAAGAAAAGGAGGCACAAGACCCCCAGACAGTGGTTAAAGGCCCTATCCCAGAAGCGAAGGAGATTATGAAGCCTCCCTCCTCATTTATCCTTGAGAATGAGATTCAAAAGATTAAGATACATGTACCTTTATTGGAGCTATTCAAGCACGAGTATTTCAAGAGGTACCTCTCCAAAGTGTTGCATCCTAAGCCTACATCTTATTCCACAGACTCAGTCAACCTCCAAGATGAAAATCATGTTGTCATACTGGGACCTTTAGTGGAGGATAGAGATGACTTTTCCCCTCCTTTATATACCTCATTGAACATCCATGATAAGGTGTTGCACAACTTCTTGATGGATTCAAGGGCATCTCACAATCTCATGCCTAATATTGTCATGGAGGAACTCGGTTTGGAGGTTACAAAAACTTACCATGACCTGTACTCATTTGATGTTAGTGTTTCATGGAAACCTGCACAGGAGATCTAGCTAAAGCAAGTACAAACAAAGCTTATCAAGAAAGGAAGAGAGATTCAATATGGAAAAATGAGAAAATATATTCACACTACTCCAATGAGCTAATGATTGATACATAGATCATGATCAATATGATACAATGAATGAGTGGAATACACTCATATATAGGGCAAAACATTCCATAATTAAGAAAAGCAATCAAGTAGTTAGCTTTCCTTAGGAATGCATGCATGCATAATAGTGATGGTAAAAATAGAAAGTCTAAAATAGAACTATTCAGTTAACTCCCACTGAACTAGTGTGCCGAAAATAGAAATTTCTCCAACACCCCCCCTAAACATCACTATGGAGTAAAAAATGAGTCCCAGCTACTAGGCCATTTTAGGTACTCATGTACATTGCAACTAATGAACATTGCATACAAGCGAGGAAAGAGGGAAAACCATGCGGAACAAAACCCCCCCTCAAAAGATAATGTATCAAAAGAATAAAATAACAGCTGCTAGACAATTGTGTTCTTCACTACAAGACGATCCCGCAAAGTCTGAAACTTCTTCTCACTAAAAGTCTTCATGAAGATGTATAAATCTTTATGGATCTGATGAATTCCTTTGGAAACCTGTCGGGCCTCGTACCTCTTGATCTTGTGGACCCATCTGCACCTGAAAATATTCATTTCTAGTGGACATGGAACCATATTCCAAGTCTAGTTCTGTAGGAGTGAGTCATACTCCTTCTGCATGGCTTCTTGCTATAATGGATTTCCTACAACCCTATTGTAGTTATGTGAATCAATATATTGAACCATATAGAAATGCATGGACATCACAGGTTCTAAAGATGAAAATAAATGAGAAGGTTCCTCATGCTGAGATCGAGTCCTCCTCGAATCCAATGGATTCCCTGTAAGGTTGCCTACTGCCTGAAGTGTGGTATGTGCCTTCTTGGGCATATGTTGAAGCTTCAACGTTGGATTCTTATCTGGATGTACTACTTTATTATTTCCATGTACAAAATCTGAGTGTATGGAATCATCTATGATGTCTGAAACTGATGGAAGAACAAGAGTATATGCATATTGCATTGGAGGTGCATGCAAAGTCCTCTCCTCATGTGTAAGTAGAATAGAGGAGTCATCGTCATAAAACTTATTGAATTTATAAAACCTTGACTTGTGATCCACCTCACCAATTGCAATAATGGAATTTTCATGCATGTCAATTACTGAAACCGAATCTGATGTAAATTCAACCTTTTTACCTTTCTGAGAGATTTGATAAACTGATAGCAGATTCATAGAAAGCTTTGGAACATGTAAAACATCCTCAACACTGCCATTGTGGAGTTCCACTCTCCCTTCTCCTACTATTGCTATTGGAGTATCATCCCCCATGAGAATAGGGGGTCTTGAGCATGGACTCAAAGAAAAGAAAACTTTATCTTTCGCTTCCATATGATGGGATGCACCAGAATCTATAATCCATGAATCAGATGAGGAATTAATTGCAACTAGAGCATGATGATTACCCTTCTTAGGAGAAAGATCTTCTTCCTTCTGCTTCTTGAATCCCTCTGGAATGAAGTTTCCAAGGTTTTTCTGTTGAAGTGCCTATGCCATAAGATTGATATGTTTCTTCATGCATGCAGATTCTTCATGATTTGGTTTATTGCAGTAAGTGCACTTATTTCCCTTCTTCTTCTTCTTGGAATCTGAAGAGTCTTTGGAACCTAGAGAATCATTAAAGGGTTTGGAATATCACTCCTTCTTGTTCTGTTTAGATGACCCTTTTCCATTATGCATGGTGAATTCATGTGATTTGGGATCTTTCATGAGGCCCATCTGTATGAGTTTTGTTTTCTCTTGTGTAAGAGACTCAATGAACTGAGCCAACGTAGGCATTTTCCAATTTGTTCCAAAAAGACATCTACCATAATGGAAATTGGAGACATATACAATGTATTCTGGTCCTAGATTGGCCAAGATTGTTAGAATAAGTTGTTTCTCTTGTGTAGACTTATGAATACCACATTCACCCAAGCTCAATAGCAAAGATTTAAATTTAGTAAAAAAATCTTGTATATTATCAAAACTTTTAGGGTCTAAGGTATTCAACTCTACCTCAAGCATATGAACTCGCATCTCATCCTGCTTTCCAAAGAGTCCTTCCAAGGTGGTCCAGATCTCATTTGGAGTCTTACATGTGGCAACATGAAACCACAAATCAGTGGAGATTAACTCAAGAAGTAGTCCTGTGGCCTCATCCTTATAGTTCACCCATATCAGCTTCTCAATCGTTGATCTAGGTTCTGTTTTTGTCACCGTCGTCAAATAATATAGTCCTTTTCTTTTGAGTTTCAATGTTGCCTTGGGATTCCAATCAAAATAATTTTATGGTGTGAGGATTACCACCAAGTTTGATTGTATAATAGTTGTCATATCCATCTCTCCCATTGTTTCTAATAACCCCTAAAACTTTACTCTCAATTTTCTGAGCAAACAGTGAGGAATCTCACCAAACGGTTGAAAGCCCACTTCCAAAATGGGTCAATATACTTCTCACATGGGTTGTTTCCTCAAAAACTTAATATTTTTGGGAGCAATCACTTTAGAAAGGTACGACCACAGATTCATATCAATTTTAGGAGGCTATCTTGTGGTTTACTTTTTGAGAAAACAAAGAAGAATCTTGCCAAATGGTTGAAAACCCACTTCTAAAATGGGCTGATTTACTTTATCAAAGGGTCGTTTCCTAAAAAACGTAATATTTTGGGAGGAATAAGTATTGAAAAGTACGACCACAGATTTATCTCACCGAAACCCCGATTTTCCTTATTCTTTGGCTTGTCTGGATTTCTCCAAGGAGCATAGCTCTGATACCATGTTAGTGTTTCATGGAAACCTGCACAAGAGATCTAGATAAAGCAAGTACAAACAAATCTTATCAAGAAAGGAAGAGAGATTCAATATGGAAGAATGAGAAAATATATTCACACTACTCTAATGAGTTGATGATTGATACATAGATCACGATCAATATGATACAGTGAATGAGTGGAATACACTCATATATAGGGAAAAATATTCCATAATTAAGAAAAGAAATCAAGTGGTTAGCTTACCTTATGAATGCATGCATGCATAATAGTGATGGTAAAAATAGAACTAGTCAGTTAACTCCCACTAAACTGGTGTGTCGAAAATAGAAATTTCTCCAACATTTGATTCCAGGAAGGTGAAGTGCTTCGAGGTTATTAAAGACTTGGGTGTTTCCTTGTTCCAGTTGCCAATGAAAAGTATGGTCATGGATATTTTGGTGGTTCATGTCCCCCTTAAGTTTGGAATGCTCTTGTCTAGATCTTGGATTAAAATACTAGGGGGCATGCTGCAAATGGATCTTTCATATGACACTATTCATGTGTTTGGGGGAGAGCATAGAAGGCTTTACATGGAATCTCAACTTTCTTACATTATCAGTGATGAAACAAATCCGACCAACCACCCCATTTTTACAGTAGACACTAATCTAGGAACCAGTATGTTACAACTCATTGATGGTCCTCAAACATTTATTGAAATCAGAAAGCATCCCATCACCTCTTGTCAATACCCTCCTTCCAATGTCTATGTTTGGAAAATGTTTTTTGATGGAGCCTCTTCTAGGGAAAGTGTTGGGGCTAGGGTAGTTTTCATTTCCCCGACCCAAGAGACCATATCTCTGTCCTATAAGCCTAAATTTGAAACAACAAACAATGTCACTGAATATGAGGCTCTTGGTTTGGGTTTGAGAGATGCCAAAGACATGAATATTGAATAGATAGCAGTTTTTGGAGATGTTGAGTTAATTGTACATTAGATCAGAAATTTGTATCAGGCTAAGCACCCTGAGTTAAGGGCCTACAAAAATGAAGTATGGGATCTCGTTGACAGTTTTTTCTTGTCTTTTAATATATATTTTGTTCCAAGAGAGGAGAACTCTATGGCAGATTCACGGGTTGTCTCAGGGAGTAATTTCAGGGTCCCTTTTCCCCCAAAGCTCAAGTATGAGGTGGAAGTAAAATACAAACCCTTTATTCCTGACAATGTGAAACATTGGAAGGTTTTTTAGGATGATCTTGAAATGAAAATATTTCTTGAAACTGTAGATGAATTTTTTGATTTTCATATTGATCAAGATCAAGATACTGAAGAAATCCCTCAGGCTGATGCTTTTCTGAATAAAATTGTTGACCATCGTATTGTTCAGTTTCCAAGTAACCATATTCCAAAGGGACCTATCCCCTTGGAGAGATTGTTTGACAAAAATGATGTTGATGTAAAGGTTAAGAATTCAACTGAAGAGGCTGAAGTGACCGAATGCAATTTAAGAACAGAGGAGGATCCCAGGTATGTCAAATTGTCTAGTAGTCTGTCAAAGGAGAAAAAGGTTGATTATGTCAAGATTTTGAGGGAGTTTGGTGATGTTTTTTCTTGGAAACATGAAGAATTAATAAAATATGACACCAACATCATGGAACACAAAATCCTTTTGAAAGATGAGGCCAAACCTTTCAGCAGAAACTTAGACAGATAAACCCCATGTTGCTTCCTATTATGGAAAGGGAAGTAAAGAAGTTGTTGGATGCCCAGATCATCATTCCTTTGAGATATTTAGAATGGGTGGCTAATCTAGTGCCTAAGGAAGAAAAATGGGGAAATCAGGTTGTGTGTTGATTTCATAAATTTGAACAGGAGCTCCAAAAAGGATAACTACCTCTTGCCAAAGATGGAGCACATTTTGTAGAGAGTGAATGGCTAATCTAGGATGTTTATTGTTGATGTATTCTCTAGCTACAATCATATCTTTGTCCTGCATGAAGACATAGATAAGACAACCTTAACTACTCCTTGGGGCACATTCATGTATGATAAAATTCCCTTTGAATTGATGAATGCAGGAGCAACCTTCTAGCAAGCCATAGACATTGCCTTTATTGGATAGAAAGACAAATTTGTAGTCATCTATTTGGATGACATTACAATATTCTCAAGGTCTAATGAAGAGCATTGTCATCATCTAAAGAAAGTCTTCTTGAAGTGCAAAAGGTTTGGTTTCTCCCTCAATCCTAAGAAATCCTTGTTTGCTATGGAAGAGGGTAAATTATTGGGTCATATTATGTTAGAAAAAGGAGTAAGGATTGATCCAAGTAGAGTAGAGGCCATCCATGCATTATCTTTTCCCATATCTAAGAAAGAAGTTCAGTATTTCTTGGGTAAAATCAAATTTCTGAGGAGGTTCATTTCTAATTTTGTTGAGTTGGTTAAGCACATTATAGCCATGCTTAAAAAGGGGAACGAATTGAAGTGGACTTCTGAGTCCATAAATTATTTTGACCAAATCAAGAGGGCTTTTACTGAAGCACCTGTGCTCATCATCCCTGACTATTCTAAGGAATTTCTAATATTTTATTTTCCCTCATATGATACATTGTTTTTTTTTTTCTACAAAGAAATGCATAGGGGTTAGATCAGCCTATTTCCTTTCCAGCAAAGCATTGAGGGATGCAGAGATGAGAGACAATATCATGGAGAAGAAGGAATATTCTTTGGTCAAATCACTCAAGGCTTTAAGAATCTATGTCCTGCATTCAAATATTATTTCATATGTCCCCTCAGCCTCAATAAAAGAGATATTGATCCAACCTGATATAGATGGGAAGAGAAGCAAATGGATTGCCAAAATTCAGGATTTTGACCTGGAAATAAAACCCACCAAATTGGTGAAAGGCCAAGGTTTAGCCAGGTTACTGGCTGAATCAAATTACAAGGAATTGGGGTTTAATTTCATGAACATGCACTCAGAAAATCAACAAACTGATATTGTTGATAAAGACTCTCATGTCATCCTCAACTTACCAGAATGAACCTGGTATAAAGACATTATATATTTCCTACAAAAGTTGAGGCCTCCTGATGGTTTAGACAAAAACAAGGTGAGAGATTTGAAACTAAAAGCAATCAAGTATTGTCTCATTGATTAGGTTTTGTACTGGAAGGACCCTCTGGGAGTTATGTTAAGAATGTCAAGAGCCACAGGATGCCCAAATAACTATGATTGATTTTCATGAAAGCTTGTGTGGGGGACATCATTTTTGTAGGACCACGTCTTATAAGATCCTCAGAGCTGGGTATTTATGGCCAATCCTTTTTACTGATGTTTTTGAAAAGTTTAGATCTTGTGTCAAGTGTCAAAAGTTTGTTGGAAAACAAAATCTCAAATATTTTCCTTTGAAACCTGTAATGGTTTATGGACCTTTTCAATAGTGGAGTCTTTAATTCATTAGAGATATCCACCCAGCCTCAAGTGGTTAGCACAGGTGGATTTTGACTACCAATGATTATTTTACCAAATGGATAGAATCCATCCATACAAGGAGTGCCTCCCACAAGGTAATCATAAGCTTCCTTGAAGATATCATGTCCAGATTTGCCTGTCCAAGAAGGATTGTTACAGACAATGTTGCCTCTTTTAGAGTTGAAGAATTAATTAATTTATGTGAGCAGTATGGGATTGCATTAATCCATTCTACTCCATACTACCCTCAGGGAAATGGTTTAGCAGATTCCTCTAACAAGAGCCTCATAAATATCATCAAAAAATTGTTAGAAGACAACAAGAAAGATTAGGATTCAAACCTGAAATTCACCTTATGGACTGATAGAGTTACAGTGATCGAGTGATCGAAGACTCGTAAAGTTTGAGAAGAACTACTGATCGTTGGATCCCATCCAAAATTCCCGACAGAATCAGGGTCGTCAAATCTAAATTTAGTCAAGAAGAGCATGCTGAAGAGGAGAATAGATCTTAGGGGTTCGATCCAAGCGCAAGGTCTGACCATCATTGGATTAAGAAGAACCTGCACGCCTTTTAAAGTATAACAAGGAGAAAAGGGGCTCACAAAATCCTGAAAGAAGGTGGACCGTCGATCATCAGGAAGGACACGTGGGGAAAGATCATAAGTTCACTGACTGGAGAGTCAAAGGAACAGGGTTCCTTAACTTCTTGAAATCACGATGTAAGTTGAGCCGTCAGATCAAAGGTTTGATATGGACCGTTGATTTCAGTCCTTTTCGGAGTTTCGGGGATTGAGAGTTGGATATGTCAAAGATTATTGACATCAAGAATCCCGATATCATGATATGCGAAATCGCGATGTAATCTGAGCCGTCAGATTAAGGATGAATCTGGACCTTTGATTCCAGTCCATGTTGGGGTTTCAAGGATCGCGTGTTGGAGATGTCAAAGAAACAATGCAACAAGAATGTCGATTTCGTGATATGTGAAATTGTGACTTAATCACAGCCGTTGAAGCAAGATCATATATGAACCGTTGTTCCAACTCCTTATTGGAGTTTCATGAATCGCAACATCAAGAGGACAAGAAAACAATGCAACAAGAAATGCGAAATCACGATATGCAAAATCGTGATTCAATTGCAGTCGTCAAGTGAAGATCAAATCTGGACCATTGATCTAACTCCATATCAGAGTTTCGCGAATCGTGACATGGAGAGGCAAAGAAAACAATGCAGCATGAATGTCGAAATTGCAATTCAATCGCAGTCGTTGAGTCAAGACCAGATCTGGACCATTGATCCGACTTCTTTACGGAATTTCGTGGATCGGGATTTGTAAGTGAAAAAAACACTGAACGCCAAGAGTGTTGATATCTCTATATGAGAAATCGTGACGTATTTGCAACCGTCAGATTAAGAAGTGATCTGGACCATTGATCTGACTTCTTCACGGAGTTTCGTGGATTGAGATTTGGAAGTGACAAGAACATTGAACATTAGGAATGTCGAATTTTCAATATGTGAAAT
>ML804592.1:185674-204412 GCA_009831015.1 Picea engelmannii | reverse complement strand
GAGAGGACTGTTGTCCTCAGAGGTTCAAGTGGGAGCTTGAACACAGGAAGTTGTAGCTTCCATCTGGTTGCAGCCAGAGAAACCAGGGTGGCAGGGTGGTGCTAGGGAGAACAAGTGTTCTCTGTTATATAGGTTGGAGCCTGTGTAACTGGAAGTTGGTGCTGGAACATATAGGGAGTTGGTGCTTCCTTCTAGTGGGTGCTAGAGAAACCATGGAGTTGGTGCTTCCTTCTAGTGGGTGCTAGAGAAACCAGAGAGTTGGTGCTCTCAAACAAGTAGCAGCTTGTAAAATAGAGGTAGCAGCCTCACATTGAGTTGGTGCTCAATTAAATATGATGTACAAAACTTAAAAGACTGCCTATCATTTTGAAGAAGAAGAGGTTTTCTCCCTTTATGGGTTTCCTCGTGAAAATCTGTCTTTGTGTATACCTTATGTGTGACTGATGCTTTTTACTTTTACCATCCATATGCTGTATAATGTTGATGATCACTTGAAGAAAGATTAAGAATGTTTTAATAGACTTAAAATTGTTTAAGCTCAAAAACAATTGATTCACCCCCCCTCTCAGTTGTATTAGTAATTTCAACATATCCTTTCCTCATCTCTCTCTCTCTCTTTCACAGGACAGGTCCTAATTTTTTCCCTTTGACTGGTAAAGTCATTTTTTCCCTCTTTGTTTAACGAATTGGTTTCCCTTGATGTCTTACCTGAATAAGTCTTGGCCCAAAACTTTTCTTTTTTTCTCTAAGGATGAACACTTGTCGCCTTTTTTGTTTCAAATTACTGGTCATTCTGTTTTCCCAAGCCCACAACAAGTAGTCCCAATCTTTGTTTACACAAGCAACAACCATGGGCACAAAGAGAAACACTCAAAGAGTTATGTTATGGACTTGAATCAAGCAAACAGGCAGGTTCATTTTTGAACAACGAAGATTCCATGTGAAGTTCATATTATCGGTCCTCAGGCATTTGGAATTATAAAGTTGCGTGAGGTTTAGTGCCAGGCAGAAGCCCCGAAATTGAATATCAAGTGTTGCATGCCCTTCCCCAGTGGACGGGCATGATTTACTTTGGAGTTCGGGTTTCGAGATTTTTTGGCACTTCCCCTCTCGGTTTTCTCCAAAGTGCTTTTCCGCAAATGCACAGATCTTCGCCACATGTCTGTTCCATCAGTGGCTGGGGTTTTCAACTTCTTATCTCTAGAGTGGTCTGGATGAATCTTGGTCAATGGCTCCTCCATCCTCTCACTCTTCAATACACAAATATATACCGCATTTCTATCTCCAATGGACGATCATGATTCACTTCGCCATTTCGAGTTCCATGAGTTTTCGATCCTCTCTTCTTTATTTACTCTGGAGCACATTCTCGTAGAGTGCATGGATCTCCAACACATGTCCACCCAGATCCAATGGCTCAGATCTTCTCTGGACTTTGGAGCTTTGACATTCTCTCTTATTCCTTATTTGCAAATTCCTGAAGTGTTATGCCCCATATTTTCAGTTCTTTCGCCACCTTTCCATATGGTGCTAACACATGGCACTTAGTCTAGGCACCTTTTTGCATACTATTTTCCTATTTTTAAGTAACACATGTCACCCCTCCATCCACAACATGTCATCACAGTGACGCTAGGTCACCACGTTAGCTTCGGGAATCCGTTCTCCGGGGAATATTCTTGTTCAGCAATAACGCCCCCTAGCACCAAAATGGGCACCTCCCCCAAGAATAATCAAAGAGTTTCTAAGGTTGGTGGGTAGATGAATCTTTAGCGGTGGCACTAAATAGTGGGACTGCCTAGATCTTAGATCGCAACTAGACCAACGGTCGCACTCCATTTTGGGGCCGTAATGTGCTCGGATGTTAAAATTCTTGGAGCGGGCCATAATCTAAACTGCGGTTTTTTGGGAGAGCAGCATGGCAGAAGGCAATAAATTTTGGGATCAAAGCGATATGGTTCCAAACTGCTTTCGAAAACTCTGAGCCCACCTATTCATTCAACATCATACATGATCTCATCAAGTGGTCGCCCCCTGGTTATCAGGCCTTGTCTCGATCACAAGGAGATATCATTTAATGGACACAGGATGGTAGTTGAAACCTCGGATCACTCCATAAATAGAAGGCATGGAAGCCCTGGAAGAGGGGTTAGAACTGTCAACCTAAGGAATATACACGCACCGTCTGACAGAGAAGGTACACAGGTGGAAATATTCAGACAGGATGGCTAGATCAGATCACACTTCTAGCAGTTGTGAATGGGTCTAAGTATAAATAGATCAGTGTAAGAATTTGTTAAAGTCATCAACTGGTTGAGTCAAGCTCCCTACTATGTAATTTTGATGCCAGAACTGTTCTCTAGTTATGTATCAAATTTGAGACTTTCACATTAATAGAAGTCAACTTCTTTCATCTCTTTGTTAAAACTATGTTGAAACACTCGAGCATGGAGGATCCAGTCAAGGGTTATGGTTCTATTGTAATGTAGGTTTGATTACAGCAGTGTTGTGACCAGTTTTAGTCAGCTTCCTTGTTACCTCATTTACCCTTATGTTGAAAGGCTCAAGCATGGAGGATCCAGTCGAGTTGTTGTAGTTTCATGATAATGTAGGTATGGTTATTATGTTGCTGTGACATATTTCAGTGTCTGAAACTTGAGTTCAAGAGTGCTCTTGAGCCTGAGTTTTTCTTCACCAAGCTTCTTGAAAGTAGGATGCCCATAACAGTCTTGTTCACCTCTCTCACTAAGTATTCCTTCTTCTCACACTCAAATTCAAATCACTGACTGAAGGTAATGAGGACCTCACTTCCATGTGCATTGCTTGTCCAATTTCTATGCTAAATCATTCTTGTACTGAGTTTTGTCCATTTGACCTCCACTCATAAAACCAACATCCACCAAACATTTTGATGGGTACTGGGCTTATCCTCTCGTAGTCTAAGGGTGACTATTAGTGCTAACACCTACTCCTCTTCCACATGCAATGTATTCTACTCATACTCCAGTGTGTGGATTTCATCCACATCCACCACTGTGGGCATCTCATTTGTTCCGTTTTGTGGTACCCGAGTGCTACTCCACATGTTTCATCCAGTTTTTCTTGGCACTCCAACCCTCAGTGGTGACATGGAGAGAAAATATGAACTGAGGGATTCCAAATTGACATATGGTAGCTCTAATTCACACTTTGTTTCTCTTTTGCTTAGCTATGCATTCTTCTCCTTAGCAAATAACACAATAGATCGCTTCCCCCCTTTTTTCTAACTTTATAGCGTGACAGAGAAGTAACAGTTGTGTCGCACTGACAGTTGTCTCTTTTTCACTTTTTGCGGTGTTTCATGCACACTGTACCTTTCTACTGGTTAACTTTGCTCATGTGCACGATGTTTTCAAACCCCAGTTTTCTTGCATCGCAATATTCTGTTCTACCAGTTCTATTTTGTCAAGACCCTCCATGTGCATCGATCTGTTTTTTTTTTATCCCCTTTTTAATTTTTATGGATTTTCTTCTTTTTATTTGTTTTCCTCATTTTCTCTCCATTATTTATACTATAATACACTATATACATATCTTCTTACTGCACGGTAACTTTCTAGGTGCTAGGAGGTCGAATGTCCCTATACAGTTTCAGTCGAATCCCATTGATCATTCCTCTGAGTTATGTACCTCATAAATATTTCAATTGTACAACTTCCCCCTCTATGACTATCTTCACTTCATATGGTCCCAACCAATGCATTCTGAATTTTCCTGGATGTTGAAGAAATTTACTGTCATACGCCAAGACTAGGTCTCCCTCCTTGAAACTCTTTCTTTTAATATGTCTGTCATGCCAAGTTTTTCCCCTTGCTTTCTGTACTTCTTGGTGAAATCCCGCTAGAATCCTATCTTATTCCATCTCCACAAGCTAACTTATCCTTTCTTGTATTTTTCCTCATTTTTTAATATTGGTGATTGTTGCTATGCGCAGACTAGTTACCAAAAATTCCAATGGCACCATTGCTTCTTGTCCATACACCAACCTGAATGGTGTCTGTCCTGTCAATTTTTTGCATGTATTCCTATATGACCATAATATTGTTGGTATCTTCATATCCCAATCATCCCTGTTGACATTGCATATCTTCGTTAAAGCATTCTCTAGCATCTTATTAAAGGCTTCCACTATTCCATTTGCTTGAGGGTGATATGGTGTACTCTTTTGATGATGGACTTCAGATTCCTCATTCATAGCCTTGATAGTACTATTGATGAAGTGAGTGCCTTGGTCACTCATCAAAATCCTTGGGCATCCAAATTTAGTGATCACTTTCTCAAACAGGAAGTGTGTTGTTGTCTCTGTGCTACAATATTTTACTTGTATTGCTTCTTCCCATCTCGTTAAGTACTCTATCGCAGTAATGATATACCTTTCTCTTGACCTCTTTGTTGGTGGGTTAATTGGTCCCAAAAAGTATATTTCCCATTTTTTGAATACTTGCAAGCTTACATGCAGTATTAGGGGAATCTTGTCCCATCTATTAGGTTTTCCAACTCTCTGACATACATTTGATCTCTGGCAGTAGTCCTTTTCATCTATATGAATGGTCGTCCAGCATAGTCCTACACACAATACCTTCTGTGCAGTATATTTTCCTTCATAATGTCCTCCATCTATTCCCTCATGAGCCTCTTCTAAAATCCTATGCCTTTCATGTTCTAGTACACATCTTCTCAAGAGGGTGTCTGCACCCATCTTGTATAAGTGTCCTGCAATCAATTGATAGTCTACAACTCTGACTACCATATTTTTGTTTTGCGAAGTGTTGAATTCTTGTGGTGCAGTCCCTGTACTCAAGTACTCAATGATGTCAGCAAAATATTCATTAGCTACTTGGAATCAAAATAATTGTGCATCAGGGAAGTTGTCCTCTAAATTTTTAGGTTCCTCTCCATTGGTGATCATCGACAGGTTATTGGGTCCTACATTCCTTCCTTGGTTTGACTATCATTTCAAAGTCAAACTCCTGAAACAATAGTAACCATCTACAGATTCTCCCCCCCAACATTGGCTTATTGACTAGGTATTTAAGGGTAGAATGATTTGTGAACATTTTAAAGTGTTTCCCAAGTAGATAGTGTCTAAATTTTTGCAATGCATATACCATTGTTAGGCCTTGTCTCTCTGTATTATTGTAGTTCTTCTCTGACTCTGATAGTTTTATGCTTGCAAATGCTATAGGATATTCTAACTCTCCTGCTCTTGTTTGCGCTAGAATATCTCCAAGTGTTATGGCTGATGCATCTACATGCACATGAAATGTCCTTTCCCAGTCTGGGAATACTAGTATAGGTGTTGTGACCATTTTTTATTTTAGAGTGTCCAAACCTTGCTGACAGTCCTCATTCCACTAGAATTTACTATCCTTCTTCAACAATTTCTCCGTCAGCACAATGATCCGTGCATAGATTTTTATGAATTCCCTATAGTATCCTGTGTGTCCCAGTGTTGCTCTCAAATGACGTACTGATTTGGGTGGTGCTAAGTTAACAATGACTGCAACCTTTGCAAGATCCACCAATAGCCCTTGTTTACAGGCTATATGTCCCAATAGTATTCCAAAAGGTGTCCCAAAGATGCACTTATTTATATTTAATGATATATGACACTGTCTACATCTTTCCAACATCATCCTTAACACCTCTACATGATCTTTCAATGGGCTTTAGATTGTCCAATTTACATATATACTTCTAAAAACTGATAGATGAATTCTTTGAAGGCAACTATGACTACCCTTGAGAATATAGAGGGTGCATTCTTCATTCCAAAAGGCATGACTATGTACTGGTAGGATCCCCATTCTATGGAAAAATTGGTCTTGTACCTATCTTCTAGAGCTATCTTGATCTGATGGTATCCTGAGAATCCATATGTGAATGAGTATTCTTCATGGCCTCCTACATTTTCTAATACCTCATATGTGAAAGGGGTGGGAAAAGGGTCATGTAGGAAAGCATCATTAAGCATTCTCAAATCGACACATATCCTTATGCCTCCTTTCTTCTTCTCCTGAACTACCATAGGAATTATCCATTCTGATTCTTCTACTAGTTCTATGATTCCAGTGTCCAACATTCTGTCAATTTCTTTTTTTACTTTATGCTTATATATTGGGTTCAGTCTATACAGTCATTGTATAACAAATCTAGCCTCAGGTTTAAGAGGTATCTTCATCTCTCCTATCTCTCATCCTATGAATTCCATCTCTATAAAGGTTGTTGGGAACAGGTCACTATACTCGTGCAACAACCCTGCTATTCCTTCTACTGGTTGTTCATCCCAGTAATCTCCAATACTGGAAATTTTGGGATTATCATTTGTCCCAATATTTACTTTTTTCACCTTGATTGGTGCAACAAATACTTATGATGCCAGAGATGGACCTTTGACCTCTCTTTCTCCTTCATTTTATGTGATTTGAATTTTGCGTGGGTCATATTCATCCAATGCTTCTTCTTGCACATGATAGCATGATAGTAATTCTTTCACTCTTTGTCTATTTTGTTGTTGATACTATGTTATAAGTTCAACCTCTGGTTCCTTAGTAAATATCACCCCTATGATTTGTTTGAGTGATAAATCAATGTTGGGGTTCTCGTGTTCAAATGAGAAAATGACTATAAAATTATGTTGTAATGTTGTCCATTCTGCAGTGCCTCTGTGTAGTTCTTGGTCTACATACAAATTTGTTGGAATTCCTTCCAATGTGTGAATAAAGTGATGAGGCCATTCTTTTGGTAGTGTCATTTTCCATAGTGTTCTACACTTCTCCAAGTGTTCGGATGGTGTCCCCTGTCCATCATATCTCTGTAGTTTATTGATTCCATGTTCTGCACCAAATCTGATGTGCAATAATCTCTTACATTGGTGCCAGTCCTTGACTATCTCTTTGTGTGCACCCTACCATCTTATAGGTGTTTCCTTGAGTGCTATGTCCAGAGCTAAGAGCCTTTGATTCTCTAACACTTCATCTTCATATCTTGTTAGGAATTCTTCTAAGTAATCCACTCCATGAAATCTAGGAGGTTCTCTTATCTATGTACCTACCCATCTTATTGCGCGGTCTATTCTTGTGCACCTTCTTGTGGATACTTCGTGTAATCTCTGTTGTCAATTATCAATGTACTTGAGTCTAAATCACATGATGTGATGCTTCTCTAACTGAGTACTCCATCTACAGTTGGATTTACATAATCTTCTTCTCGCGCGATGGTTCTTTATAACTGGTTGATTTCCTCTAGGTCTAAGCAAGTGGGTTCTACAAATCTTAATCCTTTTGATGGGTCTAGTGGCGCAACAACTTTGTATTCTCCTAACTCTAATGTCATATTCCTTGTCTTCAAATTGATTATGGTCTAGTTTTCAAACTCCCAATCTAAGCCAAGAAATGTTGGATACGGTGTTGTGCCATCCACTATTTCTATCACTTCAAAATCGGCTTTAGTGCACACTCCATCCAGATCTATTGTCACACCCTTTATCCTTCCAATTGGCAAAACCCTTTTTTTATTTTCTAGTTTCAGTTGAACAGGTGAATATCCTAATGTGGGCTCTCCCATACATTTCCATTTCTTCTTGGGTAACGCATTTACTTTGGAGCCTAAATCTAGTATAATATCCCCCATGTTGAAATCTCCAATGTTGGTATTCAATATGAACTCTCTACTTGTCCTCCTCCTTGTATGCAAGTGATTAACTATTTTCTACTCTGTCTTTCCCTCTACGTATGTGTTACATCTTTCTAACATATTTTTTAATACTTTAACAGATGATGGATCATCTAGTAGTTTACAAAGGATTGCAGAAAATACTTTATGGTACTTACCCGTTCTAGGGGTTGTGCTTCATTAGTGTGATCCAATGATGAAGGCATCTAGTACGTTGGTACATCCTGAGTATGTTGCACAATTGATGTAGATCCAATTTATGGATTCAAGAATTATTGTTTGTCTTTCTTGAATAGCTCATTTTCGTTCTGCGCATCAAACTGCTTATGTGATTCAACATTCTTATTCACCCCTTGGTGTTGTGTTGGATCTTGTCTTACTACATCCTCTCCTATTTTAGCTCCTTCACACGTAACTATGTTGATATTTATTCCATCATCCCTTGCTTCTACAGAAATCCATTGAACATTCTGATTGGTTTGATTCCTCTTTTCCTAAATCTTCCCCAATAGTGTTGAATAGTCTTCTGTGTCATGATCTAATGCATGACAATACATACATGTCACATGTGGAAGTGGACATTCTCATGCATAGTGTCCTAGTTTTTTACAGTTATGGCATACCATCAATCCTCTACCTCTTCCAAAGCCTCCTCTACCTCATCCTCCACCTCTGTAGCCAATTCGATCTCCTCGTGGGGCATTGTACTGAGGCACTTGATTATACTGTGTGGGATTATGTTGTGGTTGTGTGGTATTGTACTGTGGCATAGTGTTATATGGGGTTGGTATTTGGTTAAACTCTGGTGCATCTTTCATTGTCATCATTTCTGCCTGCACCTTATAGGTGTCTGGTGTTCTTTCCCTCAACAGCTCCATTGTCTTGCAATATTTGTCGTCATGGCCCACTGACTTGAAAAAGTTGCAATATAAACTCTTAGGCACTATCTGGTATTTCTGCATCATTGGACAATGATATGGATCATGCCCCTGTGTCTTACAGATCTCACACCATAGTCCTTCTAATGACAAAGGGTTTGGTAGTCCTATTTCTATGTACTACGTGAATGTTGGGAACTCATTCTTGTGATGTCCTTTTGTCGTACATGTGGTACACCAAACAACTTCTCTTTTGTCCTTACTCTTATTCTAGTTCAATTGAAATGTTAAATTCTTTAGATCCTCCTTCATCTCCTCTATTGTTGGATATGTCCTATGATATTGGTTCTCTTCTAGTTGTAAGATTTCTTGTAGAGCCTCTGCCTAAGTTTGAAAATTTTTCTATCTTAAAGGGTATTCCAAGTGTGGTAGTAAGGAATTCACAAATGGATGTCTATGTTGCATATATGTCATGACATACTTCATATTTCCCTTCAATCATTTGAATCTATGGTCTATCTCCTAGATCTTTCTAATCTCTATCATCTCATTCATGTACTAATCCTCTGAGCTAGGCTTCTGGAATTCGTTTATCAATAGCTTCTTGATATCCACAATCATTCTGGTTGTTCCTCGTGGACTGTTTGTATCTTAGCTCATGTACCAATCTAGTGCATGGTCTCTTAGTGTGATATCTAACTACGCAAGTTTTGTATCCTCATATGTGATCTTATTTTCTTCCCAGATATTTTCACAGATGAATAAGTTCTTCTCAGGGTCCTTCGATGCCTCTCCCTTGAATTCTAGTAACCTGATGGTGGGATCATGTCCTGCCATCCTAAATGATGAACTAATACCTCTGCACAGTGTATATCCTTGAACAATTCTCCTTGAACTGGCTCCCCCATTTGTTGCTCTCTGTGTAGATGTACTTCATGTTGCATTTCCTCCACTGATATTCAATTGTCTAAATGGTGGTGTTATTTCTGGTGTATTGGTCGGACATGGGTTTATGGGTTCCACACTGACACTGATATGGATAGGAGTTTTGTCTTTGATTCCTACCCTTGGACCTCTTGTCTTCCTTTCATATGTCATGCACAGGATTTCCTAATATTCTCCATAGCTCGAAGATCCTCTACCTCTTCTTCATCACTTTCCAAGCCTTCCCTCGTGACTATGGCTCTCTTATTATTGTTCATCTTGTATTGGTAGGGTGCTCCACTGCACGTTCTTCCAATTGTTGCCATGATTTTCTTGATCTAGTATTCCTCCATCATAATTGGATCCAAGGCCTCCTCCTTATTTCCTTTATCCATCTCTTCCTCCATTTCTCTGTCTCTTGTCAGTGCTTCTGCCCTTCCCCCATGCACGTAGGGAATTTTAGTTGTTTGATGCCATTATCACTACACCTTTTCTATTCATTAAAATATTGATAGAAGTGTACAACAATCTGATATACCTACCTTGAGGTCCCTTCAAGAACTCTTTCTCTATTGCGCTGTAAGACTTTGCAGTATCTACTGCAAATTCTGTGATAAATCTTGCAACAATGTTGTCTAACTAGAAATATACTTCTTGTGTAAATTTATTGTCAACATGTTGTAACTGCACGATCTCCACATAATTCCACTCTAGATGTATGATCCAATTTTTAGGGTGGTTGTATTTCAACCTCAATATCCACTCCTGCAACACATGCTAGAAATCACATAAAAATACTTCATTGAAGTCGCTAAATACGTACTTGTCCAAATATTTGTGTGGTGTTAACTTTGGGTTTATGTTATCTTTCTGCACAAATTCTGGCTCCTTTGTTTTCAACCAACTCTCGATCTCCAGCTTCATTAGATTCCATGGTATAAACATCCCCTTTTATAATATCATTATTTTTAACATTTCCTCACCAGATCTGACATTCTTTTCCCGATTATTTAGCAGATCTCATTCACTCAATCCCATTTTGTTCCAGCCAGAAAAAAAAACCATTTGTTGGTTTGCTTCCCTCTTTCTACCTTTCTTGGGCTAACCCAGGTTCAAGTCAACTATGGTTTCCAAAAAAAAACCTTTAAAACTACCGACCCCTCTGGTAAACTAGAAAGCAACGTAGTACACAGAGTGCATTACGTAGTCACACTCGAGATAGTTCTATTGGTGGTTGCAATACTCAAGTGCTTGCATCCCGGGAATGAGTGGGGATCTAGGATTAAACTATGTGATATCCATTTGTTAATTTAACGTTCATCTTATATTGAATACCATGCCATTCTTACTCATGCATATAAAATAGTAGATCTAACTAGTCATTTATGCATTTGTCTAACATTTAATCATTGACAATAAAGGAAATACACAATATTCAATCACATAACACATGATCTACCATGGTTCACCCCTCTTGGTCTACATCCACAAAGATTTGTCTACTCTGCTATTTATTATGGTGTTTCCAAAACTACAGCGCTGGATTCATTAAAATTCCCCATCAAACAGGCCGAGATCTATAATGAGGCAGACTAGATCAAACTAGGCTCCTTGGCCTGTGATCTAAACCTCAATATCTACCCTCTTTCCTCTCCTTGGATCAACAACTTACAACACAGATCAGATTTACAGTCATTTTGGCTTCGAACAACATAGTAACACTGACCAAAACCTTGACCCAACAACACAAACACCCCAAACAAACCCTAACCTAGACCTCCTAGGTACTTATACATTTTTTTGTCTTACCAGCCATTACATTCTCTTACCAAAACCCTAACCATATCATGGCTAGGTAATATTGCACACATGCCTCTCATGCTTTCCTCTTCTGCATGTGTGTCTATCTTGCACATGTTTCTTCTCCTACATGTGCATCTGCCTTACACGTGTTGTTTTTCCTGCATGCGCATCTTCTTTCCACATGATGCTACTCCTGCCAACTGTATTTCTCTCAAATTGGGTTTGTACCCAACATGGGGCATCAGAAAATGTGATGTATTTGAAGGTTATGAAATATATTGGTTTGAAAATGACTCACCCATATGGAAATGTCTGTGGCATTGATTCTCAGAAGGTGAAAGTTTATGGTCTCGTAGAAGATGTGGAGGTATACTTGGAATATTTCCCTCACATTGGCCTCCTCATTAACATAGTGGCGATTGATGTTCCAAATTATTGGGGCATGCTTTTATCAAGAGTTGGGCCACCACACTAGGTGGATTTCTCAGCATGGACCTTACTCATGCACATATTCCTATGGGAGATGGTACTTTCAAGATTCTCTATAACCATGAGGTGTCAAGAAAACATGTGTTGGATCGGAATGATCCTAACTACTGTAGAAAGGATGACTTTGATGAGGCTCCAAATATCATTGAGTATGAACCACAATACCTACCTTTTATGCAGGAGGACTACATAGATACTCTACTTCTGAGGACAAATGAATACAAATAAAATCTTGCAAAGTTCCAAGGAAAATATATGGGGTCCATCAATATACTAAAGAAGGAACAAGATAAAAGAGATAACGAAGGTGAAAAGGTCATTAAATATATGGTAAATGCAGAACCACCTTCATACCCTTACATTGAGAACATACCTTACATAAACTTCACTGAAGTAAGTCTTGTACTCATGTGGGATAAGATGAAGGGAAAGTCTGAGTATGATAACAAGAGTGATGTCTTATGGCTTGGCCCTTACATTGTCAAGAAGAAGTATGAGAAGGGAAGCTACTACTTGTCTACCATGGATGGAAGAAAGATCTCATTACCAATCGATGGGTCTCTTCTCCAACCCTATGTTCAAGGAACCTGACTTCTTCAGGGCACGGGATCTAGGTAAGTAGGTAGGTTATTTTATTTCCCTTGCATTTGCATTTTCTTGATCATGGTAGTTTAGTTGCATTTACTCATGTTTGCATGTCATAACTGATTTTTCATTTCTCTCTACTTGTAGTTTTGCATATTTTATTTATATCATTTTCTTGCATCATATTACATGTTAGTTTAGAAATTTTGGAAAAATGAAAAATTTTATTTTCTATAATTAGTTGTCAATTTTTATTTTTAAGATTTTTATTATATGAACAAACAGTGGGTGATCCACCCTGGATTTCATAGTTTGTTATTTTCCTATGTGTAGGAACATGTCTTACCAGGAGATTTTTGGGTTCTCATGCACTCTACAAAGAGCACATGATCAGGGCAGAAATTGGTGGCCACCCACCTATTCCACTGGCTCAAAACAAGGGTTTCCACCTTGGTAGTTTTCTACATCTTTTCGAGTCTTAAACTTATGGGTCCATTTTGAGGCCCTAAATAGCATTTTATGGGCCCTCCATAGTCACATTGTATACTTTATCTAGAATGTGATAGAAAAATGTGTATTCCTCTAATAGACCTTTCAAACGATCTATTGTGTGCACCAAATGAAGATCGTATGCAAAAGTTATGCCACTGGTAAGTTGACATACCAACTACCCCCATCGAGGCCTGCAAACCTTTTGGTGTTTCATCTTTTGGGTAGTATTTTGGATTGTATTTATGATAAAAGGCCTTGTAAAAATCATCAACTTCTTGCAAATGAGCGTAGCCATCACATCTCTTCTCAAAGATAGTTTTCCACCATTCTAACGAGTCATTCACTCTATAATTTTACAGTTTCTGTACATTCTCTCATTAATAAAAATTGTGCACTACTATATCTCTTTGTTTATTGCAATATTTATGTGTATCTTGCAATATATTTCTATATTTCATTGTTATATATCTACCTTCATTTCGTTCTCAAAATAGTCTGGATCAATGGTATCAAAGTAGGCTACTCCTTTCCATTTCTTGTGCATGTCCCCGACAAGGTCAACATATAGAGAGTTGGGTCTCTATCTATTTTCCCTTGAGGATAACCTCTCTCACCAACCCAAATGGCCTCCCATGGTGGAATAGAAGAGGAACGAGGGAACATAAGATCCCATCAAGTTATTTCTCATGCAACAAACGAACGAGATGTTGGAACATTTTTCCCAAATCCTTGAATGATTTTCGATAATAACATGAGAATCTTAATCAAGCAGTTGTTTTGGAGCCACTACCCCAGTCAAGGTACAAGTTAATTTTGATATTCCCATATTTGAAGGTCATATTGATGCATATGCTTTGGAAAAATGGTTAAATTTTCTAGAAGGTTATTTATATGTTCACAACTTTTCCAATAGAGAAAATATCACCTTTGGGCTCCTTAAGGCTCTCTCCCATGTTAAATATTGGTGGTAAAATTATAGGGAGAAAAAATACACAGAGGAGTGTGGAATATTTGGGGCTGAGCCCACTTGGTATTTTTTTATGGATGTGTTCAAGGAGAAATATTACCATGTGGGAAACTATGATGACCATTACATGAGATGGACCATGCTGCATCAAAAGAGGGACTAAATAATGCCAAAGTTCATAAATACCTTCCATACCTTACGCACCAATATGGGTATCAAAGACTCTGAGTGGAATCTGGTTCTGAAATACCGTGGGGATCTACATAGGTACATCCAAACTAAAATGGAGTTTCTGGACATCTCATCACTGGGAGCTGCTTATAGATATGTTGTTAAAATCAAGTAGAAATTTAAGAAATAGAACGAGCGGGAATATGGGTCTAAAAATACGCAACAACCAAATTATGGTAAAGGCAGTCCTAACTCATAGAGCAGTCTGTTGGAATATTGGTTGTTTTCATTGATGTCAACCCTATTCATTGGTTGTAGTCATTGATGTCAATCCTAGCCATTGGATTTTGGACCCCACAGTTGATCGAAGTAGATAGACATGAAGGAAATTACACATGCAGATACAAGACCCATGGATGGATACTATAATTCATGCCTCTTCCGGTGGTATGTGGCACGCCATGTGGATCGTTACGATTGAGGAGAAATGAATTTTTGAAGATGACAATGTGAATTGAAGAATAAACTACATGTTGTCCCTAATGTTAAAAGGAAGTGGCATAAAGGGTATAAATACATATCATTATACATTAATTTTAAAACACACACAAGTTTTTTAATGAACAAGGAGATACAAGTCGAATTTCAAAGCAAATATGAAGTAAAGAAGGCTGAATTTCAAGGGAGGATGAAGTCTTTTGGTGACGTGTTCTAAGGTATGTTATTTACAGGTCATCTTACCATTTTTGCTATAAATTTGTTTCTAGAAGGATTCATATGGTGAAAGTTGGAGGATGTTTAGAATACATATCTAGGTACCTGTGGTAGAAATGTCAGCTCATAATTCTCTATACTTTTGGATTTACACTCTGTGTAAGATAGGGTTTTTTACTAGTCCTGAAGCTAGTCATAAACAAGTGTTCTGGGTAAAACAATCATAACGTCTTCATAGAGAATCCAAATGAAGTGAGACCAATTGCATTGGAAATATTACAAGTTTCAGTTTCTTATGTATGAATTTCAGAATATTATGTTAAATATTGAGCACAGGGCATTCTGTACAAGTTCTCTCTCTCGAATAAACAAGAATTGCATAAGGTCTACCATTTTCTCTATAACTCCTTTTCTGGGAGGATTCAAGGAGTGAAACTTGGAGGAGCTTCAAAGAATACATTGAGTAATATTATCTATAGGATCAGGGTATTCCAATAAGTGAAGAATTGCATAAGTTGAAGAAGTCTCAAGAAGCATTATCAGGTTCTATGTGATGGTTGGTTGATGGTGATAATTTAATGTAAAGTTTTATTATCTCTCATATATTCTTGGGTGGAAAGAAGGGACAAGGATGGAGAGGACAACCCTGTCTTGATATTGGAGGATTGTATCTTCATTTTGGAGGTTTATCCCTCCCTTTATATTTGGAAGTTGTAGCTTCCCTTGAATAATAACTATTGATTATTTCTCATATATTGTGCATGGTGTATTGTGGTGTATTGGTGTAACTCTTCTACTATTCTTCATTGGTCATTGGATATAATTGAATATATAATCTAGTCGAATTATAAGTTGAATTTTTTTTTAAATTGTACTTGATATTGATTCACCCCCCTCTCAGTATCAACAATTGGAATCAGAGCAGGTTACCTTCAATACAGTTTAACCACTGGAATGAAGATCCTAAGAAGAAATGGAAGACAACATTCCAAATGGGATTCCACCATTTGATGGAAGCAATTTTGAATATTGGAATAACAGAATGGAAACTTACTTGAAATATCTTGGGGCATATGTTTGGTTCTCATTTTTCTTTAGGATACAATGCTTTGAAGAAACCAAAGACTGCGGCTCAGAAGCAAGAAAGAAGGAACAACAAATTGTCAATAGATACCATCCTAGATGGATTGACATATTCAGTTAAATTCAAGGTGGGATCATGTGCATCAGAAAAATAGCTTTGGGACACTCTACAAGACCTTTATGCAAGGGAAGAAAAAGAAGAAGAAGAAGAAGAAAAATTCGAAGAAAATTACAACATCTCATATTTCAAAGAAGAAAATAGAGGTGAGTTATTTTTCTTTAATTGTGAAGGAGTAGGTGTTGGTGTCTAAAGATGTTCTAAATACAAACTTAGTTTAACATTAATTTATCAACCCAGAGATTCGTCTTTTATCTCAAGAATATCAGCAAAGTCTATGCAGGTAGACTAAAATCCTGTAGCTAAACCAAATCTGAGTTCATCAACAATCAAGTTCCTCAATCGTTCACCAAACATTCTAAGAACTAATGGAATAGAGATCTAATTACTAAGATGTTCTAAAATGGAAAAGAACTAATTAATCTATTGAATTCACTCAACTAAAAAGATGTAATTGAATCTAAGTAAGGACTTGCAAAATTAACTATCAATTACGAATTCTGATTACTAGAAAGGAAATAACGAATTACTCTATCTATAGAAAGAAACAACAATTGTAATCTAGTCAAAAAGGACAGCTAATGTAACTTTAACCGAAAGGAACAACTATTGTAACTTTAACCAAAAGGAATGACAATCGTAAATCTAAGGAAAAGGAACAACGCGGATGAAAATGTGAGGAACTGTCAAGCAATAACTTCAGAAATGAAAATCATAATGGAAATCATTAATAACTAATCGAAATGTTTGTATTCTATACGCAAACAATCATAAAATCATTAACACACTTATGCATTTATCCTTGGCTATTGTAAAAGAGATTTGAATCACAAAATAGAAATCAAACTTCGAACTGATACAATTACAGAACAAGATAGTAGCTCCTTCAGACTGGGCCCTCGGTCTTCAAAAGTACTGCTACGAGAAACTCAGAGCACATAAATAATAGAAACACTCAAAACTTTCATTGATTCCATGGCTGGTAAAACATTTACAAAAACTGCTTGCACAGAGCAATTCTGAATCTAAATACTTGAATGCATTTTTTTTCTCCGTTTTCTAGATCTATTACCCTCTTATATATTACAATAGTTTGGGTAAATCAAGATATCCCGAGGATCGAAATATCTTCAGGATTGCTTTACTATTATAAAGTTACAATATAGACAATGCATTATTTTCAAAACTGCTTTGTGCCTAAAAAGTATTCAACCTTTACTAGCTTGTGCATAGCCAAAATCTCTTTGGTTATCTTTGACAGTTATTTATCCAATTCTGCAACAAAATCAAACCATTCCAATCATAAATTAGAATCTATTTAATAAAACTTTAATAACAACCCTAAGAGACATATTAATAATATTCTTTCCTATCTATCCCTAACTATCTGAAGAATAAATCAAAATCATATCATGAATTGTGGGAAAAGGAAGATATTTATACCTTTTTCGTAACCCAACAGTAGGACATGTTGAATTTGAATGTCCTTATCCAAGGATTGAAAGAGATGATATTGAAGAAGAAAAGTCCGATGAAGAAGAAGAAAATCATGAAGCATAAATGATTCAACAAGAAGATGAGAATCTTAAAAAATTGAAGCATGTTGAGATTGAAAATAACAAGCTCAGAAACATGCATAGAAAACTAAGAAGTGAATTGGGTAGTTGTGAAAATACAATTGAAATCTTGAAGAAACAATTAGAAGACTTTGAGAAACTAAGAGAAGAAACCATTTCCTTGAAAACTCTACTTGAAGAAGCAAGAAGAATATGAGAAGTAAGGAATGTCCAAATGATGAAGAAAGAAGAAGATTGTGAGAAACTTGAACAAAAAGTTGTCTCATTGAGGAAGAGCTTAAGAAACTCTCAAGTGCCAAAAGACTTAACACATCTTTGATGCATGGGTGAAACTTCATACAAAGAATATGAAAATACCAACAAGAAGGTTGAAGAAAGATCTACATAGACAGTTGAAGAGAAGTGGACCAGGATACCATAAAGAAGGAATGATTAATACAAAAGAGATGAATATCCAAGAATACCTCCTACCTTTAGGAATAAAAGAAGCTTCAATCAATATGAAGGAAACTACAAAAGAGTATATCATGAACCCAGATGGACTACATCACAAATAAGGTCACTTACTCCCGGGTATCAAAATTTCTTTCTTGGTCATTATTATACTTGCAAAAATTCTGGACATAAGGCAATTAATTGCAGAATCAATGAAAGGAACAACTATGCAAAAAATATTAATGGTGTAAATAGAAGATATGGAAACAATCGTGGATTTGTCAACAAAATTTATAATTCATTTTCCCCATTGATGGACAAAAATATTGTATGCTACATTTGTAATTATCTTGGTCACAAAGAATGAGATTGCAGATATATGAATGAAGATGCTCCTATGCCAAATGTCCCTATGCCAACCACAGTATGGAGAAGGAAAGAGATTCCAAACAATGAAGATTGTTGAATAGCATTGACCACTGAAAAATGTAAAGAAGAAGATGAATGGTACATAGACAATGGGTGTTCTTCACACATGACCGTGGAACAAGACAAATTCATCAGCTTGAAGAGAAAGGGTGGAAATGTTGCATTTGGATATGAATCATCTACCAAAATACTTGGAAAAGTGTTATAACCCTAAATTGCACCACACATGCTTACTTGGCATCAGGCCAACTCATATCCCTTCTTTGCCAAAACTCTGTTGAACAACTCTTTGAAAATCCTCTTGTGTAAAGGCCCACACACCCTAACCCATTACTGCACGCGTGTACATGCTAGCTGACT
>ML804592.1:151258-172016 GCA_009831015.1 Picea engelmannii | reverse complement strand
GGTGCATCAGTAAAGATTGGTAATGTATTTCGGCCATCAGATGCTCTTCTAACCTCACACATTAGGGGGCATCTGTTATAACCCTAAATTTCACCACACATGCTTACCTGGCATCAGGCCAACTCATATCCCTTCTTTTCCAAAACTCTGCTGAACAACTCTTTGAAAATCCTCTTGTGTAAAGGCCCACACGCCCTAACCCATTACTGCATGTGTGTACACGCTAGCTAACTCACAACAACCTGCGTGTACCTAACAAAGCACGAAAAAAGGAAATTTGTCGACAAAACAAAAAGATATGGGTCAGTTAACTAAAACTCCCATCCATGCATGGCCGAGGGTTCATCCAAAACCCTAGCTCCTTCTAGCCTATAAAAGAAGGGGTAGGCGTACCATTTGGAGGAGGAAAAAATATAGTGAAGAAACTCTGCCCATTTACATAATCCATTGTCCCAACCCTTTAGCCTTTCCTCATGCCAAAGCAGATTTAACGCAAAGCAGTTGAAGGACAGAAGAAGAGGAGCCCAGGATCAGGTTCAAGGAGCGGTGGTCGGTCTCATCTTTTGTAAGTTGATTCACTTTATGTAATAAAAAGAATGTTTTTCCTATCCCAATTCATGAATTGTCTATATTTTGATTGATTTATGTTTGATTTCTAACCCTTGAGTATAGAAGTAGCATGCATGCATATTTTTGTTTGTCTTAAGTGCAGGTCATCTTTGGAAGGAGCAGTGCAAACAAGTAATCGAGGACAATGGAGGATCTACATCAAACACCGATAATAAGGTAGGTGGTCCTTTTCCATGCATTTACTGAGAAAGAGGGGTTTAAATCTTGGGATATAGGTAAAAAAGTAGTTTCTATTCGGTCAAATCTGCATGCAATGTGTTACCCTAACTTGCTAGTCCATAGGGTGTTTTTCCCAACAACAAAAGGTGTATTAAATCTTGGAAGTAAAAATGTAAAAGCAAAGAATGTCCTATTGGTTGAATACTTGAAGCATAATCTACTCAGTGTTAGTGAAATGTGTGATCAAGGATATACTCTCATGTTTGACTCACAAAGATGAAAAATCAAAGAAGAAGGTTTAGGAAGATTGGTTGCAACTGCAACAAGAAGGCCAAGTAACATATATGTCCTAGATCCACAAAAAATCTCCAAGGAAGAAAGAGACCATAAAAATGAAGTGTTATTAAGTGTTATATGTTCAAGGGGAGCATACCCAAAGAAGAGAGTTACCTTTTTCCATTAAACTCAGGGGGAGCATCCCCACACTTTGTCATTGATGTCAAAGGGGGAGAGAAACTAGGAGCATGAGAAAAAGGGGAGCATGAGTGTTTCCATCAATGACAAAGGGGGAGATTGTTGGAAGATTGGTTGTTGTCATTGATATCAACGCTAGTCATTGGTTATAGTTATTGATGTCAACCCTAGCCATTGGCTTTTAGAGCCCATAGTTGATCGAAGTAGATAGACATGAAGGAAATCACACATGTAGATAAAACACCCATGGATGGATAGTATAAGTCATGCCACCTTCGGTGGTATGTGGCACATCACATGGATCCTCACGATTAAGGAGAAATGAATTTTTGAAAATGACAATGTGAATTGAAGTAGAAACTATATGTCGGCCCTAATGTTAAAAGGAAGTGACATAAAGGGTATAAATACATATCATTATACATTAATTTTAAAACACACACAAGTTTGTTAATGAACAAGGAGATATAAGTCAAATTTCAGAGGAAATATGAAGTAAAAAAGGATGAATTTCAAGGGAGGATGAAGTCTTTTGGTGATGTGTTCTAAGGTATGTTATTTACAAGTCATCTTACCATTTTCACTATAACTTTGTTTCTAGAAATATTAGATGGTGAAATTTGGAGGATGTTTAGAATACATATCTAGGTACTTGTGGTAAAAATTCCAGCTCTTTATTCGCTATACTTTTGGATATACACTCTGTGGAAGATAGGGTTTTTGACTAGTCTTGAAGCTAGTCATAAACAGGTGTTCCGGGTAAAACAGTCATAACGTCTTCATAAAGAATCCAAATGAAGTGAAACTAATTTCATTAGAAATATTACGGGTTGTAGTTTCTTGTGTATGAATTTTAGAATATTATGTTAAATATTGAGCGTGGGGCATGTTGTATAAGTTCGCTCTCCTGAATAAACCAAAATTGAATAAGGTCTACCATTTTCTCTATAACTCATTTTCTGGGAGGATTCAAGGAGTGAAACTTGGAGGAGTTTTAGAGATTACATTGAGTAATATTATCTATAGGATCGTATTATTCCAAGTGAAGAATTGCAGAATTTGAAGAAGTCTCAGGAAGCATTATCAGTGATGGTTGGTTGATGGTGATAATTTAATGTAAAGTTTTATTATCTCTCATATATTCTTGGGTGGAAGGAAGAGGCAAGGATGGAGAGGTCAACCCTCTCTTGATATTGGAGGATTGTATCTTACTTTTGGAGGTTTATCCCTCCCTTTATATTTGAAAGTTGTAGCTTCCCTTGAATAATAACTATTGATTATTTCTCATATATTTTGCACGGTGTATTGTGGTGTATTGGTGTAACTCTTCTACTATTGTTCATTGTCATTGTATATAATTGAATATATAATTTGGTTGAATTATAATTTGAAAAAGTTTTTAAATTGTACTTGATATTGATTCACCCCCCTCTCAGTATCAACACAGTCAACATCAAGGAAACCAGTTCAAGACATGAGAAAATAAGGGTAATGGGAATATGAAGAAGGACACAAGTGGTGTGACTTCCACAAAATACCTTGGCACAAAAATGATGAATGTCTCTCTAAATAGTCATTGGTAGTCGAGCTCAAAGAAATAGAGTCAAGCCTTGAATCAAACTCTGATTCAGACAATAATAAAATGAGAAAGATAAGTGATGCATAACCCACTACTACTATCATGACTGAAACAATCCAACCAGAAGAACCAGAGGATCCTAAGGAGGGGGAGCACCTTTTCCATTCATAGACTTGGCTGAAGGGTACCTTGTTTCATTTTATTGTTGATAGTGGAAGAAATAAGAACCTCATCTCAGCATAGGTTGTCAAGCAGTTGGATTTGTTGACAACGCCACACCCGTAGCCATACAACATCAAATGGCTCTGCTAGGGATGAGATCTCTGTGTCAAACAACAGTGTCATGTGTCATATAAAATCAATCCCTTCAAGGATGAGGTATTGTGTGATGTTTCCCCACTATAAGTTTTTGATGTTATGTTAGGCCAGTCATATATGTGGAGGCATCATGATTTTTATGAGTCTCGACCCTGTAGCATCATTGTTACTCTGGGGGTTATCCCTAGAGGATACCAGAGGTATTTCTGACTATTGTACTAAAAAAATAGTGCAACAAAGTAATATCTCATACCGCAAAATTTATTTTCTTCACAACCTGGTTAGAAGAGAAGGGAATTGCAGCCACAGCCCAAGACCCCTCTATCCAGTAGAAGCAGATCAAAAAGATTGTAGAAGATCACCAAGATATTCCTAATGAACCTATGAGGGTACCTCCACACTACCTAGTCAAATCAAGTTATTATAAATACCTTCATGTTATTCATGTTTCATTTGCACCGATGGAGTCCTTCTGCACTCAGGAAGATCATTCAATCAGATTGGTTCATAGTAGCCTTCAACAAGCTAAGAAGGGAAACTTTTTCAACAAGGAAATCAACTCACCAAGGTTCAAGTTCAGTAGAAGCTTCCTTGGGGACCTGATGCAATGGATACCATTGCCTCCTAAGGGGCAAGGATTTATCCAGGCAGAAATCAGTGGCCACCCACATATTCCACTAGCTCAAAATAAGGTTTTCCACCTTTCCATTTGTTCTATAGCTTTTTGGGTCCTAAACTTTTGAGGTCATTTTGAGCCCCTAAACATCATTTTCAGGGCCCACCACAGTTACATTATATGCTTTAGCAATAAAAAATGTGTAGATATCAAATATATCTTTCAAAGGATCTATTGTGCACCCCAAACGGAGATTGTATGCAAAAGTTACGCCCTTGGGAATTTGACATACCAACTACCCCCATTGTGGCCCGCAAACCTTTTGGCATTTCATCTTCCAGGGTTAGGGTTTTGGATTTTATTTATGATAAAAATTCCTCTAGAGCCTCATTGTAAACATCATCATATTCTTGAAAATGAGTGTAGCCATCACATCTCTGTTCAGAGATAAGATGCCACCATTCTAGCGAGTCATTCACTCTGTAAGTTTACAATTTATGTACATTCTTTGTAAGGTACCATATATATTATAATAGCATGAAACAAAAATATTTAAAAGAATAACAGTGGAACAACACAATAGATGAAACCACAACACCAAAATAATATCTTTATTGATAGGAAACAAATGTTCACTTGCCTCTTCGAGGGGGCAACCTCCAACAGAGAAATGTTCTATTACAATAATTCTTAATACAAAACTTCACATACCCTCTACTCCTATTTATACTAAATCTATCTATCCAAAAGAACAATATAGAGGAATATCCTTCTAGAAGTGGAACCTTCTATTAGGTCTTATTACATTTGATTAATTCTTCCTTATTTCTAGGCCTTATTAATATTGGCCTTTATTACATGGAAATATATTATTCTACCTACGTGAGGGGATAGGGATGTTAGGTACCTAACATGCCCTCACCCTTGAAGAAAAACCTTGTACTCAAGGCCTAAGATGAGGAAATTGTTGGAGAATGGAGGTCGACTCCTAGGTGGCATATTTTGGAGTTGTATCTTTACACTGGACTAACACTTCCTTGATGGTGTACTGATGAAGATGATGCTCGTGCTGGTCCAAGATTACTTTTGGATGCAACTAGATGGAACCTTCTTCATCCAACACAAGGAGACTAGTTTGAGTTTGGCACTTAGTTCCAATCACCTTCTTTAAGCAGGAGACATGAAAAAAGGGATGGAGCTTTGACTGACTGGGTAGAGCTAAATGGTAGGCCATCGATCCCGCTCACTTGAGCATGGTATAAGGACCATAAAATTTGGGAGAAAGTTTTTGACAATGTTTATCTTTGAGGGAATTATGCTTATAAGGTTGCAGTCAAAGAAACATCTATTCCCCTTCAGTAAATTGACATTTGGAACGACCTTTATTTGCTTATTGCTTCATGTGATTATAAGCCATGACCAAATTGTCTTTGAGGGTGTGAAGAATAGCATCTCAGACAGTAATATTTTTGTCAACCTCCTAAACCTTTGAAACCCCTGGCATGTATGAGAGAATCGATGGGGGATTTTGGCCATATACTGCTTCAAAAGGAGTCATGCGAGTAGTTGTATGGTAATATGTGTTGTACCACCATTCAACTAGGGTTAACCACTGAGACCACCAATTTTTCCTCTTATATCCAAAACACCTCAAATATGTTTCCAAACACTTGTTGACAACTTCAATCTAGCCATCTATCTGGGGGTGATAGGTGGTGCTGAGATGAAATTGGGTTCCCTGTAGCCTGAACAATTCTTACCAAAAATTGTTGGTGAATGTGGGATCTATGTCAGAGACAATAGAATTAGGCATACCATGAAGCTTGAAGATATTATCCATGGATATTTGAGCCACAGTGGATGCGGTGAATGGGTGTTGAAGAGCACAAAAATGAGCATATTTGTTAATATGATCAATGACCACCATGATGATTGAATTATTTCCCGATTTAGGTAATCAAAAAATGAAATCCATAGAAATATCTCACCAAATAGCAGGGTGGAACAAAAGCGGTTGGAGTGTTCCTGAAGCTTTGATTGTTTCTCCCTTGTTATGTTGACAGAACTCGCATTCATCCATAAAGGTGTGAACATCCTGTTTCATACCATCCAAAAAAAAAGAACATTTGACCCATTCTTAGGTTTTTGTAAACCCTGAATGCCCAGTTGTGGGGGAAGCATGAAGTTCAAAAAGAACCATGGATTTACGTTGTGATTGCTTGCATAAATACAGACAATCTTTGTAGTAAATATCTACATTGTGCCAAGAATAACCTGGAGAAGCTGGAGAATTGTTTTGAAATTGTTGGATTATGCTAGAAATTTCAAAGTCTTGCAGCCACTACTAATGAACAACTTGCAGCCAATCTGGTACAATGAAAGAGAGGGAGAAAAGGGACCCATCTTCTTCATACTTCTGGGAGAGAGTGTCTACAAGTACATTTTCCTTTCCTTTCTTGTAAATGATCTCATAATCATAGCCAAATAGTTGGGTCACCCATTTTTGTTTCTCCAATGATGAAATTCATTGTTCTAGAAAATACTTGAGACTCTGATGAGCAGTTTTTATTTGTAAGCATTGTCAAAATCAATAAGGACGCCAGATATCCACAACATGTAGAATACCTAATGTTTCCTTTTCATAAATAGATTGTCCCAAATGTCTCTGTGAAATTTGTTTGCTAGTGAAGGCCAAAGTTCTGCCATCTTCCATGAGGATGGCCCTGATTCCTTTCCTGAAAGCATCACATTCCAATACGAAAGTCTTGGTGTATTCTGGAAGTGCTAGGACAAGGGTCGATCACATAGAATATTTCAAGGCTTGGAAGGAGTGATCAACAGTTGGATTCCAAGTGAAAACATTATTTTTAAGGAGAGAAGTGAGAGGAGATGCAATTTTTCCATAATTTCGAATAAACTTCCATTAATATCCCGTTAAACCCAGAAAACCACGCAAGATCTTAAGAGTTTTAGGGTGAGGCCAATCATGCATAGCTTCAATTTTATTAGGATCCACCCAGACACCATCCTTGCCAAAAATATGACCCAAGTATTCCACTTCTGAGGCTCCAAAGGCACATTTAGATTGTTTGAGGAAACATTGGTTCTTAGAGAGTAGATGAAGAACTTGATTCACATAGGAGAGATGGGATGTCAAAGTTTTACTATAGATGAGAATATCATCAAAGAAAACTAAGAAAAAATGATGGAGAAAAGGAAGGAAGACATGATTCATAAGACTTTGGAAAGTGGAGGGAGCATTACACAAGCCAAAGGGAATTACCAAGAACTCATAGTGGCCCTCATGATATCGAAATGCAGTATTGAGAATGTCTTATTCTTTCATACGGATCTGGTGGTAGCCAAAATGTAGATCAAGTTTGGTGAAGTATTGAGCACCACTCAATTCATCCAAGAGGTCATCAATGACAGGAATGGGGAATTTGTCTTTTATTGTGAGTTTGTTGAGGGTGCGAAAATCAGGACACATGCACCAAGTACCTTCTTTCTTGAGTACCATGACCACAGGGAAAGAATAGGGGCTGGTACTAGGACGAATAACACCCACGTCTAACAATTCATGAAAATTTTTCTCAATTTCATTCTTTTGGGTAAAGGGTTGATGATAAGGGTTAAAATTGGGAGGAATATTGCCCATTATGAGAGGAATGGAATGATCATGGACTCCATGGGAAGTGGGAATTTATTTGGGAGTGGTAAAATAAATTTGGTGGCGGGAGAGGATAGATTGGAGGTTGAGATGCACAGAGGGTGCCTCAATAACATGAATTGAGTGGAGTTGGAAAATAATTCCAAAATGATCCTTTTTTAAGATCTTTTCCATGCGATGGGAACTGATGATCTTAGGGGACCCTATTGTGATTCCTTGGAACTTATATTGTTGTCCCTCCTATTGGAATTGCATGGTTAATTCCTTAAAATCCATGAGAATGGGGTCGAGAGTGTGTAACCATTTGGCACCAAGAACAATGTCACAACCACCCATGTATATATCAAACATATGATATTTCATTTGATACTAACCAATTTGGAGCTGCACATTTTCACATTGTCCCCCATAATTCATGGAACCTCCATTGGAAATCATGATTTGAAAATTATTGACGGCACAGATGTAACAATTGACTTTTTGGGAAATCTCGCGATGAATAAAATTATGGGATCTACCACTATCCACAAGGATGATGGATTTCCTATTTTTATTGTAACCAATTAATTTGAGGGTCCGGGGAGCAGAAAACCCAATGAGGGAATTAAGTGAAATCACTGGTTCAACTTCTGGTGGATTAAAGGTTGGGGTCAAATCATATGGCAGTGGTAACTCATCCACTTGTGAAACAACAACTTCTTCTTCATAAATATCCTCAACCATGTCCATAAAAAGATTATGTTCCTTACACTTGTTCCCTAGAAAATATTTTTCATCACAATTATAACAAAGACACTTGAGTTGACGTTCATCCATTTTGACCATGGTTAATTTCTGGATATTGAGGGGAGTTGTAGGAGGGGAAGAATTCATGGGTTTAGGGTGAGGAGGAAAGGATGGTTTGCAGATATAGGATGATGCAACCAGTTGTTCTCCCTTGGCTCGTTGTGTAGCTCCCAATCAAGTCTAAGGGCGTGCCATGAGAACATGGGCACAAATTTCATATTTTAGGCCACCGATAAAGAATTCCCTGAAGAAAGCATTTGACATGTGCTCCATTCTAAAATCCAAGTGCTCAAATGCGACTATAAACTCTTCCACTATCCCAAACTTCTTTAACTTGGTCAAACAACCTAAATGGTGGGTGTTAGAGTCAAAGTGGTCATAAATATCTACAACAAATTGTACCCAAGAAACATACCCTTGGCAGGCCATTTTACACCATTGTCAACATTTTGGATCCAAATGTAGGATACCATAACGAAGCTTGGATAAATTAACAGTAATTCCATGCAAAGAGAAATAATGTTCCATTTGAGTGACCCAACCTGTGGGATCTGAGACATCAAATTTTTTCACCTCAATTCTGGGAGGGCAGAGGTATCGAGAAAAGTGGGTAGAATGAGGACCTTGGTAATTGGAAGAGTCATGGTCTTCCAATTAGGATGGTAGTTCAAAAGAGGGAGGGTTCGTGGAATGGTCCATGAATTGTTCAAGTCCTTTGAGGTCCTTGGTGTGGGAACATTGGCCTGTAGGACTTGAACAATGGAATTGAGTGAGATAAGTTTGGAATTGATATTCTTGATGTCCTCCTTGGTCCAAAGGTTGTTGGAAACTAATGTATTGATTTCTTGGGCTCAAGTGGTGGCCATTAGGAAAAACGGGCAGGAAAATGGGATAGTGGGGAAACAAGGGGCTAGGAGGGGTGCGTGGGACCATTGATAAAAAGGGTGTCAAATGATAGGCACCACTACAATCAAGGTGGAAAGGGGGATCCAATGGGATAGGGCCCAAATAAGGGTGTCGAAAAAGGGGTCAAGTCCATGAAATATTTTGTATTAAAAATGATAGGTACCATGGGAATCAGGGTGAAGAGAGGAATCCAATGGGATAGGTCCCAAATAAATATGTGCCAACGGGACCACTATACTCTTTTTTTTTTTTCTACAGAGTTATACTCTGATCTAAAGAATACTGCAGTGTTGAAAGGCCCAAATTCTTAACATGATAAAATGTGTAGTAATTTTCCAACCAGAATGCAGGAGGTAAAGTTGCATGACAATGGATCTTGTATGTTCTTGTGTTTTTTCATCCCAAGGGTTAGGGTATTCAAGGTTTCTACAGACAAGTGTTTTCTCTATGCTATAACTCTCTGATATACGTGTGGGGTACAATAGTAGTACTTGGCCCAATATCTCAGGGTACCAACTAAGGAGGCTAGACCATGCCATTCGTTGTACTACCCGACTACCCAAGTACTAGAGAGTATCTTCCTGAGCATTGTTCTCAATGGAACTATAGAAGTCAATCGACCAATTGGTTTATCTATGCAAGGCTTCACGAGATCTAGGTTGATCCCTTTACAGGTGTTGTCTGATGCACTACCACTCAAAGGGGTACCAACAGGGGTTACAAGGGTGGCCAACAATGTGCACTTAAGTACCACTTATAGTTCATGCGTGTATGCTTCCCCGACCGTGGATTTATGCGTCGAATGACAAATCTATGTAGCTTTAAGATGATGAAATATGTCTCAACCCTAAAAAAATAACCCGCAATTTTCTTCCAAGGAAAGTCCTCTGGTACCACTTTTAAGGTATCATATCTATTATAATAGCATGAAACGGAAATATTGCAGAGAATAAAAGAGGAAAAACACAATAGATGAAACCACAACACCAAAATAATACCTTTATTGATAGGAAACAATGTTCACTTGCCTCTTCAAGGGGGAAACATCTAGCAGAACAACACTCTATTACAATAAATCTCAAGACAAAATTTCGCATACCCTATACTCCTATTTATACTAAATCTATCTATCCAAAAGAAAAATCTAGAGGAAGATCATTCTAGAAGCAAAAGCTTCTATTAGGTATTATTACATTTGACTTATTCTTCCTTATTGTTAGGCCTTATTAATATTGGCCTTTATTACATGGAAATATATTATTCTACCTACGTGAGGGGTTAGGGAGGTTAGTTACATAACATTCTCTCATTAATTGAAATTGTGTGTTACTCTATCTATGTGTTTATAGAAATATTTTTGTGTATATTGCAATATCTCTGCATATTTCATTGTTAAATCTCTTCCTTCATTTCGTCCTCAAAATAGTTTGTATCAACACATGTCCCCAAGTAGGAGCCATATGTTATCCCCCATTTCTATGGATAACTAAGGAGATGATGTCTTGAGGCCCAACAGGGAGAGCCCCACATCACACCACTCATGACCACGATATCGATGGTTGCACCATTCACCACACCATTTTGGCTCACGGAGGACAATAGGTCTTTCTCCATGAGATAACAAGTCTGGTGTTGTCATAAGTGTCATTTTAATAAATGAAGCATTTGAATATGTTGAAAAAGGCCTTTCCTTGATTTTGAAAATATTTTATTGGAAATTATTCTCTTTTCCTTATTTCACCTTGGTGGTTGACACTGTATCCTAGTAAGTGGTCACCCTCAAAGGAAGGGTTTCTACTGTGAGGTCTCCTTGATGATTCAATGTACCATTATCGATCATACTTATAACCTTCCAATTGATTTCCATCCATCCCCTCACCTCTTGGGATTTTTGGGTGGACTAGCGCAAGAAAGGATTGTACCTCATTTCATGGGAAGAAAGGGTTGAAGGCCTAGAGGTAAATGTAGATGGAAAAATATAAAATACAAATAAAAACCTTCTATATGATCCCCTAAAGAGGTCTTGAGAACATTGAAATGTTTCTCCTAAAATATTTGAAGACCTGCAATAACAAATTCACATTATATAGATGTAACACACCCAAATCCCTAAATACCCTTTCTAGGGATGGGGCATCAAATTTTCTCTTTACCTGGTTCATTTTCGGTCCCTTACTTAAGAAAAATAATTTTATTATACTCCTCCAAAGTTTACATCTCCAACTACGTTCTTAAACCAATTAGTGGGGTCCTCCTCATGACCTTGAACTGAAAATCGGGAGCTAAGAGTCTGCTTAGCAAGGGTTTTGTAACTTTGAGACTCCTAGAATTCGGGATTTCCAATGGTTGGTCGGATTTCTAGATCGTCAAACAGTAGAGGAGATCATCAGTTCACATCCTCCATCGAGATCTATGATAAGAAGGGGCTTCGATATTTGGCACAGAACAACAATTTTTCCTAACCCCCAAAGTCTTGAAATATCACCATGTGTCTTATCCCTTCAACGATCAATGTTCGATGGTTTTTGTTCCACATGTTCGGAATTTCGAAAATAGACAATCATCGTTGGACTTTCAGAGTTCAAAAGTCAGATATCCTCATTATACCCTCCTTAGTTATACTATGTTCAATCTTGTGAGCTCCTAAAATCATATAGACTCTTGGAGTTCTGGACACGTCACCAACCATGTTGGCCAGGCAGGCATGAACCAAGAGTTGACACGCAGCAAGGGTCAAGGGGTGACATGTGTCATGATTTAATAGTTATAAAGGGTCTATGAATTGGCCAAATCTAGGTGACATGTGCCACCTTGGTTGCAAATCCATGTCACATGGGATGACATCAGTGAGCCATCCCAATCCCCATCATACAGTTGGGATTTACCCACATGGATCCATAGATCCACAGTTCTCATTACTTCACAGCTATGAGATTTGAAGCTTACCGAATCCTCTTGATGAAAATCCCCCAAAGAGTTATGTCTTCGAACTCTCGGATCTGGCACCATGCATTATCTTCCTATCAATGACCAAGATTTATTTTGGTGTTCATGACTTCAGCAGTTTTCACACCTTGAAAAACCCTTGGCCAAATTCTGTCGAAGTATGAAGTCTCTGGACAACGGGATTGATTGCGTGTATCAATTCATCATACGGTCCTAGTTCAATGGACAACCCTTTGACATTGGATGAGTAGGAACATGTGTCACTCCACAATGCCTTCTCGATAGGTTGATTAACTAGGGTTAGTTCTTTAGATCGACGGTCCACGTCACTTCAGTAGTTCATAATTCGGGATTTCAGTATGTATCTACCCTCCTTCCCTCCAGACCAGACCAAATCTATTGCCATATCGCAATCTACTAAATCTTACAAAGCTTCGGGGAAATTTGCGCATCCCTATATCACCAAATGCCCGAACTCCTGGATGATCGTTGATCTGTGGACATGTGTCCCTCCCTTTTTAACGATCCATATTTACTTTGCAACTCTAACATTTGGGAGTTTCAGCGCTAGACTACTCCTACTCTCCCGAAGTAGAACTTTGTCGAAATGCTTAAGGCTCCCCTTCCTTCATCTAATCTAACGGCTAAGAAATATCCATACCGAATCCCCAGATCAACAACCCTCGTCAATTTGTGACTTTGACCTTCAGTTGTTTTCAAAGGTTGTGGAATAATAAGTCCCAAAGCCGAAAGAGCTAGCCTTTTTTGGACTAGTGCAGGGTTCCCATACCCTGGTCACATGGGTCTCTTGGAAAATCTTATGGGCTAGGCGCAAATCCTTTTTCCTGCCAATGGGTTAAGAACATGGGCATGATCCATCAGTCAGATGGGTGTTTAGTCTAAAGGGAAATGCCCTTCTCCCACAAATATGATCTTGACATTCTCGCTAAGAAAAATTCAAAGGATCGGCAAGGCTTAGGTGTTTTATTTACTCCTACCTGACTTCTGGAAGACTCACATCCCATGAATCTCTAGTAGCTAAAATGATATAAATCAAGATCATATAGATATAATAGTTTAGAGAAAACAAAGAGAATTTCTAATAATTGTTCAAATACTGAAAGACTTAATCATAAACATAGACATTCATCCAGTATACTACATAGAGTATGAAAATACTTATCATAACTAGAAAGTGTGAAGCAAATACTAAAAGGAATGCCCATTTCCTCCCAACCATAGGCACAATCACTCCTAATAGATTTACCACTAGCCACCCCTAAGCTAGGCTATGATTCTTTGAGATAGGTTCATTCTCTTTGCTCCACAACAGTCAGGGATGGAGGTTACTCTCCTCCTCCCATAGGAACTTGGTGTCTGGTTTTCTCTACTCCAAGCAAGGAGGTCTGCACAAGTACTTCCTCAGTCACTCATCGGCCTCATTTATCATCTTGTAGCCAAACCCTGTCCATGGCTTCTTTCATCCAAAATGAGCTTGTTGCTCATCTTTTTCATTCAACTTCAGAGTCGAAGTATATCCTTCCCTTCTCTTCTCGGGAGAGCGTTTTCTCTACTCTGTTATCTAGTAGATCTGTCTCTATCCCTGAATTACCTTCTTTCTTTCCTTCCTCAGCAAGGTTGCATGGGTCTGAATCCCAATTTTTTCTCAGGCTTGGAATCCTTACAAATGGGTACCCTACCCCATCTCCTCATTAACTCTTGAGGATGACCTTCCAACTACTAGCCTGACTAGTAATTCATTTCTGGGTCAGAGGATTGTTGAGAAATTACACCAAGTAGGTATTGGTATGCTGAGGATCATCTCAACCATTCTTGGTTTCCCCTCACCATATCTCTCATAGCATCCATGTTCTATCTTGGAAAAATTCCCCCCTTTCAGTAGTTGTGCAACACATATTCAATTTTTATTAATAACATAAAATTCATACATTGACCCTTTTATACAAGGTTCATCAAATCAAACATTCACACACATTTAGTTTGTCATAGTCTCTTGGTTAGTTATAGTTATATTTACAAACTAGGGGAAATAGGGGTATTACAATCCACCCCCTTAAATGAACATCATCCTCAATGTTTTATCTGATGATGTGCTATATATGTACAGAAGTAAACAAAAATGGATATGCATGTCTCATGGCATCCTCCATTTCCCATGTAGCCTCATCTAGGCCAAAGTGTTTCCACTGCACCTTGACCTATGCAATGGTTTTGTTCCTAAGTGGGGTTTCCTTCCTGTCTATTTTGCATTGAGGTTTTGGTAGGAATTTTCCCTCAAGTTCCACTTGAACCACAAACTAGTAAATAATATGATTAGAATCATGTACATACTTCTTCAATAAAGAAACATGGAAAACATTATGTTCTTTCACTGGGGGAGGAAGTGTTAGTTGATAGGCTATTGGTCCCACTCTATCCAAAACTTCAAAGGGTCCACAATACCAAGGTGCCATCTTGGCACAAGCTCCCATCCTCAAAGAGCTTCTCCTGGGTCTAACTCGGAGATACACATGATCCCCTACTTTGAACTCTCTAGGAGTCATTTTCATGTCTGCATAGCTCTTTTGTCTATCCTGGGCTATATTTAGATTTTTCCTAATCTGAATCACTTTTTGTTCCATTTCCTTTAGAATATTTGGACCGATTGTAACTCTGTCTACTGGGTTGTTCCAACTGATCGGAATGTTGCATTTCCTTCCATAGAGGGATTCAAAAGGGCTCATTTTTAATGACTCTTGATAGCCATTGTTGTAAGCAAATTCTACCAATGTTAGGTAGTCCTCCCACTTCTTGGGTTGATGCATTACATGCATCCTCAAAATGTCTTCTAATACTTGGTTTACCCTCTCTTTCTTTCCATCATTCTGAGGATGATAGGATGTACTAAACAACAATTTTGTTTCAAAACTAGCAAACAGAGATTTCCAAAAGTTTGAAGTAAACTTTGTATCTCTGTCGGMTATAATTTCCTTAGGCATGCCATGTAGTCTGAATATCTSTTTCATGAATATGTTGGCAATATATATTTTCTTGCAAGTTGACTTGATGGGTATGAAKTGAGAAACCTTGCTCAGTTTATCCACAACTACCATGATGGCATCGTTCTATTTGGTTGATCTTGGTAATCCTGTGATGAAAACCATGGAGATGGTTTCCCATTTCCATTCAGGAATTGKTAGGGGCTGAAACAACCATGTTGGGTGTCGGTTATCTACCTTGAMTTGCTGAAATTATAGACACTTAACTAAGTAATCAGCTATGTCTTTTTTCAGTCCATGCCAATAGGACAGTTTCCTAGTGGTCGTGATCATTTTCTGATAACCAGGATGACCAGTATATGGTCTTTTGTGTAGTTCATCCATTATAAACCTCTTCAAGTCATAAAAATTAGGAATGTATAATCTACCCTTGTAAGTTAGCAGATCATCATTAAGCATCTAATAACCTTCATACTTTATCCCTGTGGGATCTTGCTTTAGGTATGATGTCATAGTCTTGAAAAATGCATATGTTTCTTGTGTAGTTTTGACCCTCTCTTTGATGTTTGATTCACTAGCGCTTACAGCTTCCAAGTGAACTACTTTCATACTTCTACTAAGGGTATCGGCCACCCTATTCTCCTTTCCTTTGATATGTTTGATTTCAAAATCAAACTCACTAAGAAGATCCATCCACCTAGCTTGTCTCACATTGAGTTTTGGTTGGTCAAACACATACCTCAATCCCCTATGGTCTGTCATAAGTACAAATCTCCTACCTAAGAGGTAATTCCTCCTCATGTTTAAAGCATGCACTATGGCATCCAATTCCATATCGTGGGTCACTAATATGAACCCGAGGGTAATTAGTTTCCAAGAATGGTTTGATCATGTCACTCCTCCAAAGGGTCAGTGATAGATTCTTTTACTTGAGCGGATTGCAATTAAAAGGTATAGTTGAAGTCTTTACAAACTTGAATCCAAATTGAATTAAAGCCTTGTTAATTTCCTTATGTGTTACATGTCATGTTTTCATTTAGTAATCTATGTGCAGAAATTCATGAAAGAAACATAAGAACATAAACACATAAGAGAAATGACACTTCCCTTGATAACAGAGTTCACCCGATGTGGGCTATGTCTCCGGGTCTCGCTTCAAATCTTGACCACTTTATTCTCCTCGTTGTAATGATGTCTATCCTTTACAAGTTGTAAGTACTTTTTCGGTGACAACAACAAGAGACCGTAATGTGATCAGGAATGTTTACAAGCTTCACAAGCTCTCATGCTCATGAGGCATCCATGATGTTGACATGGACATCATTCCCACATACTCAATATATAAAAAGAGGAAGAATAAGAAAGGAACCCCATCATCATGGATCCATAGAATTCCTTATATTTTTTTCTCAAATACAAGCATATCTGCAGCCCATACATAGATCCTGAAACTATGAGATTCTTGACTACCTCGTTGGCCACTTATCATCCAATTGCCACAAATTCTCTTTCACATGTATTTGATTTGTTTATGAGTAAGAAGAGAAGAAAGGAAGAAATAGAAGGAATAAGTTGGTCTTGTTTCCTTGTTGCATCCTCTCCATGCTCCTTCGTACCTATATCAAGCATATTATGTTGCAACATTCATTGAGAAAATAAAAAATTAAAAAGCATGCTTACATTGGCTCTTCCATAATTTAGCCTACTAATCAGAGTCTTTGTTGTCGAAACAGACATCGCCATTGGATTCACAACATCGAATAGCGTAAATTTGACTGTCAAATCGTCTCCATCGGACACGGTCACCTTCAAGCCTTCCCTAGACCTCTGCCTCGATCTATGTGCAAGTATATGCAATTAATGCATTGAACTATGCATTGAAAACCGTTCCTGGTATGGCCTGGGTAAACCGGCATGTGCTCCTCCTCTCCCCCATGCATTGGAAAAATACACCTTTTAATAATTTGTTTGGGCAGACTTACCAACAAGAGCATTAGCCCAAGTGGTTGGCAGATGTTATTTAAGGAATTGTTGTTGGGGGAGGTCCTAGGGTCAAACCAACGGGCCTCCCTTTTTGGCACATTGTTACAACCAATACCAAATTGGCGCTAATCTTGGAAAACTGCTGCTAACTTGGTAGATTGTTGCTAACTTGGAGGATACACTAGATATGGTGGGGTATGCCACTAACTTTGGTGGATTGGCTGCCAAGTTTGGTGGATTGGGTTGGTCATTTGTCCAACCCTTTTTTAAATTCAAAAATTCGGTTGTTGGCCCTCATTGGGCATTTTCCCACTGCCACATGTCAGCCCATGATTGGGCCACGTGGTGTCCAGCCATTTGTTGAACCTGGTACAGTCACTTTCATACGTGTCCCTATCATGTGTCATTAGGATAATGGTCCATGTGTCACTCTACGAGAGGACCACGTGGCGGCTCATGGGTGGTGCCATGTGGTGTCACTTGGGGGTGCCACATGTCACATTTTTATTGGCCCATTTGGTGGTCCAAAGTGCCAAATCATCATGCCACATGGCACAATGTCATTAAGCCATGTCAGCATGTTGACGTCATGCTAATGTCACAGCCACTATGCCTGCCACATCACCTACCACGTCTAGTACAGATTCCATGTCTACCATGTGGTTTTATGGATGTCATGTCACCTTCCACGTCTAGTACAGATGCCACGTGGTTGTACGCACTGCCACATGGCACTTTCTCATTGGTCCACATGTTGACCTGAAAATGTCGAAAATGAGTGACACATGGAAGCCTCTGGTGCTACCACATTAGCATGATGACATCATCTAGACATGTGTCACTCTCTGACTATGCCACATACTTTGTACATATGCTGACATCATCAGTACGATTGTTGATGTCAGCAGTATGGATGCTAACTCATCCCTGTTGACTGAGCTAGGTTGACCAAAACTTTGACTTTGAATGTATTTAGATCTGTAACTTCGTTTGACAAACCGTTTATGTCGTTGGAAATCTTGTGATGCTCTCTTCGCAATGATTCCAATTTCTCTAAGTTTTGAGGACTTTGAATTTTTTTTCCCCTTTTCCATTTGTCGAGGCCATTTTGAGCCTCCTGGGACACTTCTGAGACTTCTGGAATGTTCTCTACATCCTCCCGGATCATGCCTCCCAACTGAAAGGAAATTTGGTCCCCAAAAGCCTTTACATTATAAGTTTCATGTCCATTAGACTTACAAAATAAAACCCACACCCAAACTACCTCACAAGGCCTAAAAATATCAACATGTGCAAGAAAAGAGTGATATCAAACAATTACCACTTTTACACAATGCCCTTCTATGGGGTATGAATCGCAACATGTGATTTACAAAGATGGCCACTCTTGACTAACTCAAGGGTTTTCCCTGTCTGTTCAGTCATTACACCGAACATGTCCTCTTTATCGAGTTGTCCTTTCTTTGTTAGTTGGTTCCCTCCTAGTGGTGGATTTCCCTGTAGCACTACATGATTGGTTGTCTTCCTCAGAGGTGTCTGCCTGGTCTTCTTGTTCCTCTTTGGACATATATCTGGGTGCAAGGCCCAATAGGTGGCCTCATGATGTCCATCTCTTCTACAATGGTTACAGTAGCCTTTCTCCTTCAGAGGTGTATTTCCCCTACTCCTTTATGTGTGTGGAGAGCGATCTTATATCCTCGTCTTTTTCTTGGTTGTCATAACCTTCCTGTACAACAAATTTCTCTTCCAACACTGAGACACCATGTGGTTATTCAATCCACAAAATGTGCATGGTCTTTGATGCCACAAACTCTATTGTATATTATTAACATGCTTATAATCAAATGGAATTTTTCAGTTTCGATATTTCTTATACCTCGGTGAGTTGTCTCTGGAGTCAGACTGGAAAAAAGAGTTGGCCTCATCTCCTTCATTGTGATTCTCATCTATCCTTGGATATTTCTCAAATCCTCGATCATGAGAAGTCGTGCTCTTAGCCTGCATTGAATCAGTTTCATCTCCTAATGAACTGTTGACTTATGGAGTCTTAGTGACTGTCCTAGGGTCTTCTTCTCCAACATCCTTTGAGACATAGCCTATCCAAGCATATCGAGGCCAAACCACTGCCTCGATGGGATCCAAAATACCTTGGCCATTGGCTCCAAGGCCTCCTCCTTCATATCCCATCATTCTCATCATCTTTAGGCCGATGCATGAAGTATGTTGTTCAAGGACCTTAAAAGAGTCATCAACATTAATCAATAAAGTAACTAAACATGGTTTATTTACCTCCATCCCAAGCAGGGACTCTTGGTTTTCTTCTTGAGATGTTTCCAGTTGTTCCTGGTGAGAAGGATCAATGGATGATGCTTCTAGAAATCCTCCTTGGTTTTTGGATTCCTAGATGTCATCTTCACTTGCTTGACAAAGTGTGCATGCATTTACACTATCATGCTCAAACCCATAACTGGTGAAGTTGCCATGGTCACAAAATGGTCTTATCACCGTCTCATTCATATAGCCTTCCCCTGTCTACACCCTCATGGCTTGCAATTTCTCTTGCAACCTTTGGTTATCCTCCTCTTTAACATGCAACAATGTCTTCAATCCAACATTCTCTACTTAAAGTATTTGGTTGAGCTCTTGAAGCTCATTGAACCACAACTATTTTGGCAATCTCTCCATTCTTAGCTTCAACACTTGCAATCAGTATCAAGCCTTCTCTGATACCACTTGATCTTAACCTAGGGGTGATTAGTTTCCAATAATGGTTTGATCCTGTCACTCCTCCAAAGCGTTATTTATAGATCATTTTACTTGAGCGGATTGCAATTAAAAGGTATAGTTGAAGTCTTTACAAACTTGAATCCAAATTGAATTAAAGCCTTGTTAATTTCCTTATGTGTTACATGTCATGTTTTTATTTAGTAATCTGTGTGTGGAAATTCATGAAAGGAACATAAGAACATAAACACATAAGAGAAATGGCACTTCCCTTGATAAAGGAGTTCACCTGATGTGGGCTACGTCTCTGGATCTCGCTTCAAAGCTTGACTGCTTTATTCTCCTCGCTGTAATGATGTCTTTCCTTTACAATTTGTAAGGCCAAAGTCACTTTTTGGTAATGGAAACAAGAGACCGTAATGTGATCAGGAATGTTTACAAGCTTCACAAGTTCTCATGCTCATGAGGCATCCATGATGCTGACATGGACATCATTCCCACATACTCAATACAAAAAAATAGGAAGAATAAGAAATAACCCCCATCATCATGGAGCCATAGAATGTCTTAGATCTGCTTCTCAGATCCAGGCATATATGCATCACATACACATATCCCAAAACTACGAGATTCCCGACTGGTTCATTGGCCACTTATCATTCAAGTGCCACAAATTCTCTTTCACATGTAGTTGATTTGTTTATGTGTAAGAAGAGAAGAAATATAAGGAACAATTTGGACTTGTTGCCTTGTTGTAGCCTCTCCATGCTCCTTCAGACCTATATCAAGCATACTATGCAGCAACATTCAATGAGAAAAAAACAAATTAAAAAGCATGCTTACATTGGCTCTTCCAGAATTTAGTCTTCTGATTGGAGTCTATGCTTCCAAAATAGACATCGCCATTGGATTCATGACATCAAATAATGTAAATTTGACTGTCAAATCATCTCCATCGGACACTATCG
>ML804592.1:128823-150903 GCA_009831015.1 Picea engelmannii | reverse complement strand
GTGGTTGTACGGACTGCCATGTGGCACCTTCTCATTGGTCCACATGTCGACCTAAAAACATCAAAAATGAGTAACACGTGGCAACCTTTGGTGTTTCCACGTCAGCATGCTGACATCATCATGATACATGTCATTCTCTGACTGTGCCACATACTCTATACAGATGTTGATATCATTAGTACAGTTTTTTATGTCAACAGTACGAATGTTGACTCATCCATGTTGACTGGGCTAGGTCGACCAAAAATTTGACAGCGAATATATTTCGATCTGTAACTCCATTTGATGAACCGCTTATGTTGTTAGAAATCTTGCAACATGCTCTTCGTAATGATGGCAATTTCTCAGAGTTTTGAGGACTCTAAATTTTTTCCCCTTTTCCATTTTTTGAGGCTATTTTGAGCCTTCTAGGACACTTCTAAGACTTCTGGAATGTTCTCTAGATCCTCCTAGATCAGTCACATAATTGACTTCATGTTCATTCAATTTTTTGGATTTGTAGAAAATTACATGTCCTTCTTCCATAAGGACTCCTCTGATCCCTTCCTTGCAGGCATTTGTACACACAAGGAAGTCCTTGTTTGGGTCTACAATATTCAACACAAGCGCATTGGTTAGAAGGAATTCCAGTTCTTGAAATCTTTCTTCACATTTTAATGTCCAAATGAATTTAACCCCCTTTTTTTGAAGGGTGTTTATTGGGCAACCAATCTTGGAGAATCCTTTTATGAACCTCCTATTGTATCCTACCAGGCCCATAAAGGATCTGATATCAGATACATCCTTTGGGGTAGGCCAATCCATGATGGTTTTAATCTTGTTAGGATCAACTTCCACTCCTTCCTAAAAAATAATATGGCCTAAGTAATGGACTTGTTTCTAGAAAAAGTCACACTTACTAAGCTTATCATAGAGATGATGTTCTCTTAGCACTTAGAGTACTAGCTTGAGATGTTCTTCATGCTCTTCCCTATTCTTGGAATAGATTAGGATATCATCAATGAAAACCAACACAAAACTATTCAAGAACTTTTTGAATATATTATTCATTAAGCACATAAAAGTGGTTGGTGCATTGGTAATCACAAATGGCACCACCACAAATTCATAGTGACCATATCTTATCCTAAAGGTTGTCTTGTGGATGTGTTCATCTTTAATTCAAACCTAATGGTATCTAGACCTCAAGTGAATCTTGTAGAAGATGGTATCACCCCTTAATTGGTCAAACAATTCATTGATCCTTGGCAAGGGATACTTATTCATGATTTTCATCTTATTGAGTTGTCTATAATCTATGCAAAGTCTGAGTGTGCCATCTTTCTTTTTCACAAACAAGGCTGGTGCTCCCCATGGAGACACACTAGGCTGAATGTAGCCTTTGTCCCACATCTCCTTCAATTGTAGTTTGACCTCAACTAGTTCTGGTGTACTCATTCTATAGGGTGTTCTAGACATTATCACTACTCCTGGTACAAGTTCTATGGAAAAGTCAATATCCCTTCTTAGAGGTAGACCCGATACCTCTTCTCAGAATACATCTTTATATTCTCTTAATATAGGATGGTTCTCTAGGTTGGGTTTGTCATTTTCAATAGAGTTTAGTACTTGTATTGCATACAAGGGGCATCCCTTTCTGCAATACTTCTTCACTTGGAGGGTTGATATTTGTTTCAATGAGATATGCTTTTGAATCCCTTGTAGGGTTACCCTTCATCCTTCTTCATTTTCACACTCCAAATTTTTACTGTAACAGTCCAACTTGGTTTTGTGGGGAGCCAACTAGTCCATGCCAATTAACAGGTCATAAGATCCAAGAGGAAGTTTGTTTAGGTTCGCTTGGGTGGGAAACCCACTCATAACAAATTGGCATGCTGGTATGACATCTGTTACTTTTCTTTGGTTCCAGTGGCTAGTTGTACCAACCATGATTTAACATGTTTAACTTGTTGCAATTTACATTTCTCAATAGTTTGAGGGGAAGAATAACTCAAATTATAACCAGGGTCAATTAAAATGGACACGGAATGGTTGGCAAGCATACCTTTCATATCCACCATTGAATCTTGGTGGTTAGCTTGTCTATTATCCAAGGTTGCATAAATTTGTGGTAGGATCCTAGCCACATCATTGACTGTGGTAGCCTCTTGGATATTGCATACCCTCCAATTGTTCTTTTTCCTATGTGGATAGTCCCTCGGCCTATGTTCCTCTCCACAACCCCAAAATTTCAAGGGTTCTCTCTTCGTGTTGTCGGTCTTACTTGGATCTGCTCTGAATGGTTTATTTCCACTCTGGGATGGAAATTTTTGTTGATACACACTCCTAGCAGGGAGGCTCATCCTAGAGCTCTTACCAAGGCTCTTAAATCTCGAGGGTTTAACCCCATTCTTCTCTAATCCTGAATTGTTTTTATTCTTCCATTCTTCATGGGGTTTTGTCTTACTCTTGAATTGCTCAAAGAAGTACCTTTCTTTTCGAATAGTATCTTCTAAGGTCTTTGTCTCATCAAACTCAATTCTGTCCTGGTAGGACTGAGGTAAGCCACTAGTAAATTGTTGCATCTTTACCTTTTCATCCTTTATGTAGGGCACATACCTCATCAAATTGAGAAATTTGTTGATATACTCATCTATGGTGAGTTGTCCCGTCTTGAGTTCATAGAACTTCTTTTCCATGACAAGTCCTTCTCATGGACTCCTTTCACATTCCTAAGGTCCTCCCACCAAATGGAATCTTTCCCATTCAGGTTGAAAATGGATACCTGAGCCTTTAAGTTTTCAGAGTAGTCATGGACTCTAAAGTAATTCTTCAAGCTGAGTGCCAAACTTATTCTTATTCCCCCTTCTTAATCTCTCCATCGAAGGTGGGTGGTTTGGATTTCTTGAATTCATTAGGGTCACAACTCTTGGAATGTTTCCTCTTCTTTCCTCTCATCTGAGAATGGGAACTAGTTTTTCCACTAGAATATTCCTTGGATTTGTCAGTGTCCTCACCAAAGGAATCTTCCATTGAATGTCTCTTGGCTCCATGTTGGGCCTTCTTTGAGGTGCTCCTCCTGGTGTGGCCACTTTCAAGACCATGATTCTATATCTCAGGTGGACTTGGAGCTTTCTTAGGATGATCCCTATCCACATGACTGGCAGCTAGACCATGTTGCAGTTGCCTTTGTATATTTGATATACTTTGTAGTAGGATTACATTAATTTATGTTTGATTTTCCAACTCCTTGATCATCCTTTCATTGTTATCCTTATAACTCTTTAATTCTACCACGAGGCTTCTTACAGTTTTAGCCAAATTTGGAGGGGTTTCCACCACCCTCATTTCATCTGATTCTTCCTCTCTATTGTGGGAGCTCTCCCCCAACTCCTCATGTGTCACCATCCTTTATGTTGTAGTTCTCATGTTGTTCATTGACTGCTTGAGTATTGATAAAACATTTTCCATTAGTTACTAATCTATCAATTCATGAACAACACACATCATTGCAATTTGAATTCAGTTCTTTCTTTGGAACATTAACAACCTACAGTATAGACTTCCAAAACATCTATCAACAATAGAAGGTGTCATTTCTCTCTTCAGTAGAGGTTCAGACAAGTTTCTTATAGAAGGGGGTAAGGTAGGGTGTTACCCCATGAGTTCTCTAATAATATTTTTATGTGACTTGTGCATGAACCCAAGCAATCCAAGTGTCATTTCCATGCTCTGGTACCAATTTGTAACACACCCAACTCCCTAAATACCCTTTCTAGGGATGGGGCATCAAATTTTCTCTTTCCCTGGTTCATTTTCGGTCCCTTACTTAAGAAAAAATATTTTATTCTGCTCCTCCTAAGTTTACATATCCAACTACGCACTCAAACTAGTTAGCATGGTCCTCCTCATGATCTCGAGATAAAAACTAGGAGTCAAGAGTCTACTTAGTGAGGGTTTCGGCACTTCGAGACTCCCAGACTTCGGTATTTCCAATAGTGTGGTTGAATTCCTATATCGTCAAACAACATAGGAGATCAACGGTCCACATCCTTTGCCAAGATCTACGGTAAAAAGGGGCTTTGGTATTCAACGTGGAACACTCATTTTTCCTAACCCCCAAAGTCTCAAAATATCACCACGTGGCTTAGCCTTTTGGTGATAAACATCCAACGGTCTTCATTCCACACGTTTGGTGGTCAGATATCCTCATTGTACCCTCCTTAGTTATACTATGCTCAATCTTCCAAGCTCCCGAAATCATCCAGACTCCCGGAGTTCCAGACACGTTACCAGCCATGTTGACCAAGCAGGCACGAACCAGGAGTTGACACGCCACAAGGGTCATGCAGTGACACGTGCCCTCATTAGGGGGTGACATGTGCCTTCATTAGGTGGTGACACATGTCATGCTTTAATAGTCGTAAAGGGTCTATGAATTGGCCAAATTTGGGTGACACATGACACCTTGGTTGCGGTTCCATGTCACTTGGGATGATGTGAGTGAGCCACATCAACCCCCATCATACGATTGGGATTTACCCACATGGATCCATAGATCCATGGTCCTCATTACTTCATAGCTTCTAGCTTCGGAGCTTACTGAATCCTCTCGACGCAAATCTCCCGAAGAGATAATTCTCTGAATTCTTGGATCTGGTGCCATGCATCCTCTTCCTATCAACGATCTAGATTTATTTTGGTGTTTGCGACTTCAATGATTTTCACACCTTGAAAACCCTTGGCCAAATTCCTCCAGAGTACAAAGTCTCTAGACCACAGGATCACTTGCCACATATCCATTCATCCAGCAATTTTAGTTCAATGGACAACCCTTTGACAGTGGATGAGTAGGACCATGTGTCACACCATGATGTGTTCTCAATTGGCTGATTAACAAGGTTAGTTCCTTAGATCGATGGCTGAGAGGGATCACGAAGGATCTGAAGAAGGTCCATGTCACTTCGGTAATTTGGCGTGTAGCTATCGGCCTTCCCTCCAGACCATGTCGAATCTATCATCACATGCACCTAGCATCTACAGCCAGGATTTACTCTGGCTTACAGAGCTCTGGGGAAATTCATGCGTCCCTATATCTCTGAATTCCTAGACTCTCGAATGATTATTGATCTATAGACATGTGTCCCTCCCTTTTTAACAATCCATATTTACTCCACGACTCTGGCATTCGTGAGTTTCGACACTAGACTACTCCTACTCTCCCAAAGTAGAACTTCACAGAAGCGCTTAACGCTTCCCTTCCTTCATTTGATCTAATGGCTAAGAGAGATCCATACTGAATCCCTAAATTGATGGCCCTCCTTGATCCGTGACTTCAGCCTTTAGCTATTTTCGAGGGTTTTGGAATCATAACTTTCGAAGTCCCGAAGTCGAAAGAGCTAGCCCATTTTGGACTAGTGCAGGGTTTCCATACCCTGGTCACATGGGTCTCTTGGAAAATATTATGGGCTAGGAACAAATCCTTTTTTCCTCCAATGGGTTAAGAACATGGGCATGAGCCCTCGGTCAGATGGGTGGTTAGTATGAAGGGAAACTCCCTTCTCCCATAAAGATGATCTTGACATTCCCACTAATACAAATTCAAAGGATCGACATAACTTAGGTGTTTTAGTTACTCCTATGTGACTCCCTCGGACTCACATCCCATGACTCTCTAGCGGTTAAACTAAGATAAATCAAGATCATATAGATATAACAATTTACAACAAACAAAGATAATTTCTAATAATTGTTCAAATACTGAAAGGGGTGCATGTTTCCTCCCAACCATAGGCACAGTCACTCCTAACATATTTACCACTAGCCACCCCCGAGTTAGGCCATGATTCTTTGAGAGAGGTTCATTCTCTTTGCTCCACAATAGTCAGGGACAGAGGTTACTCTCCTCCTCCCATGGGAACTTGGTTTCTGGTTTTCTCTACTCCAAACAAGCAGGTATGAACAAGTACTTCCTTAGTCACTCATCATCCTTGTTTATAAACTTGTAGCCAAACCCTGTCCATGGCTTCTTTCAACCAAAATTAGCTTACTGCTCATCTTTTTCTTTCAACTTCAGAGTCAACGTATATCCTTCCCTTCTCTTCTCGGGAGAGTGTTTTCTCTACTCTACTATATGGAAGATATGTCTTTGTCCTTGAATTACCTCCTTTATTTCCTTCCTCAGCAAGGTTGTGTGGGTATGAATACCAATTCATGGTTAGGCCTGGAAGCCTTACAGATGGGTACCCTACCCCATCTCCTCATCAACTCTTGAGGATGGCCTTCCAACTACCATCTTGATTGGTAATTCATTTCTGGGTCATAGGACTATTGAGAAATTACACCCAATAGGTACTGGTCTGGTGAGGTTCATCTCAACCATTCTTGGTTTCCCCTCACCATCTTTGTCATAGAATCCATGGTCTATCTTGGAAAACTCCTCCCCTTTCATTAGTTGTGAAACACATATTCAATTTCTATTAATAATAGAAAATTCACACATTGACCCTTTTATACAAGGTTCATCAAATCAAACATTCACACACATTTAGTCTTCCATAGTCTCTTGGTCAGTTATAGTTATATTTACAAACTGGGGGAAACAGGGGTATTACAATAGATGTCTCGCTTGTTGAGGTGTGTACACGTATGCAGTGTCCCTTTCTTTCCACGCATATGGAACTATACCTCTAGATTTAACTGACGTTGTGGTACTCCTTTCTTTCCTTGTCTTATAATAGCCAATTTTTTTGGACTTTAATTAATTAATGGCAATGAATGGGATTGGAAAAAGGTTGTATTGAAAACAAAGGTGCAACACACCCTCTACAAAGGCACCCAAAAATGAGTTAATACAAAACCTCGTATGTCATGAACCCCATGCCCAAAATTTTTACTCCCCATCCAATTCATACTCTTTACCTAACTTAGAGAGGGTCCACCTTGAAAACACTCCTTAACTTGGGGAATGATTCACCCAATAGGTCACCACGACAACCCTCCCATACCTAAACTTGGAAAATTTCATAGGGTCTTTAAGCATTTGTTTATTTTGAGAGGGGGGATTTTATGCACATTTTTGGGTGGTTCTTTTATTATACATGACTAACTTGAAATTATGCTTGTGACTTGTGAGCCCTTGGAGGGCGAATTTTCTTGTCCACTTGGTAGATAAGAGTTTATCTTCCATATTTCTTGGAATTGGCAAGGAATTTCTCCATGTTGTTGGTATTTATTTCTAGTTTCATAGTTGTTCTTGTCTAAACCCTTGGAGGAGTATAAGGGAATACACCCTTCAACAAGTCTTCTATTATTTATTTTTTTAAGTGGATAAGCTATTGCAAAGGTTTCTAGGAGGAGTAAAAGGGCTTATACCCTCATATATTTACATTGTTGGATTTTCTTACTCTATGGAGTAAAAGGGATTACACCTATAGAGAAGTAGTAGATCTAACCTTACACAAGAAGACTTCATAATCCATTGACAAGGAACTAATATTAATTTTCATTGGAGAAATAAAATCATTGCATTGTTATACGTGAAATTGAAAGATTTTGTATTTGTTCAAGTTGAAATATTTTCTTAGTGCAATTAGCTTGCTTGTGCCACTATGAAGTCTAGCTTGGCCTAGTATTTCTCTTTTTGTAATTAATTTAATGCTACATCAATTAGGGCTGCCACAAAACACTCTTAAACGCTTTATTTACTCACTAATCTACCATTGAAATTTGCTTGCAAACTGCCATATTGAAACTGCTTGTGATTGTCTATCTTTTGGGTGGATTGTTTGTTGATTTTAGTGGATAGATATTGTTTTTGTATAAATTGTTTGCTACGGACATAAGGATGCCATAATACTTTGCTGATAACTTCATTTAGCAACCTTGTTTTACCATCAAAGATTGTGTTTAAGCATTGGAATATTATCTACATGTTTAGTATTTGATCATCCAATAGATATTTGATGATTTTGATTGTTAATTCTACAGATAACAACCCTTTACATTGTTGATGTGTGTGTGTGTGTGTGTGTGTGTGTGTGTGTGTGTGTGTGTGTTTACTACTGAAATTTAGGACAACAATATTTCCTTTCTTGTCCCCTTGATATAGGCTTGGTTTTATGATCTTTTTTCTTATCCCGGGTAGGTCTAACATTGTCTTTCAAGTACACAACACTTTGGAAGCCTCCCTTCACCAACATGACTCTTTTTCAAGACTCTTTCCATTTCCAAACTATAGGGGTTTCATTGGCCATTCTAACACTTTACATATCAATCCCCCTAGGGTCATAGGGATTCCCCTCTTGTGGTGACTTATCATCACTAAAGTGAGGGGAGTATCTATATAAGGTGACATTGGGTAGCTACTCCCATATTTTTCTCACTCTTGTTGATTGGGTCAGGATTTTCCCAACCTACAATCTGTGTGATAATAGTGTCAATTATTTTCTCAATCGCATCTCGATTTGAGGTGTTCCTTCCATGACTCATGTCAAACGATGGTATGGAAATAAACCTTTTGTTGGGCACCTCTGTGTTCAAATGTGTTTCCTAGGCTCACATTCCTGATGATTGTCGAAATAAATTGGATGCAAAGAGTCATTCTTGCATCATTATGGGATACTTTGAAGATTCAAAATCCTATCGATTGTTTGATCCTATCTGATGATAGATTATTATTCGACGTAATGTTTGGTTTGATGAGAAGTATTCCAAAATCAAGTTTCTTAATGTCTCTTTTGGATTGCTACAATTTTATCCCGTTGATGTTGTCTAAGACATTGATTCTCATGCTCCTCTCATTAGTCCTTCAACTTGTCCATTGAACCTTGTTCTTGTTTCAACTCAATCGTCGATCTCCAAGACAACTAGTCCAACATATTTTGTTTTGATTGGCTCATCAACTGTAGAACCTCCTACTTTTGATCAACCTACTAAAGTGAACCACAATTCACGTATTTTTTGTCTTCCCCTTTGGGCTTCCAAGACAATTGAAGTCACTCGATTTGATGTTGGAGATGTATCCAACAGACGACAGACCTGAAGTCTTAGAAGCAACATGCCAGTGTTTCCCTCATAACTCATGTCCTTGAAACCTACGATCATGTTACCTACTCTCGTGCCTAAGGATGACCTAAATGGGAATAAGATATGAATATTGAGATTGATTCTTTTTCAAAGAATCACACCTGGGAATTTATTCCTCAAACTCATGGAAATAACATTGTGAAGTTTTGATGGGTCTACTAGACCAAATTCACCTCTGATAGTGTTGTTGAGCGACATAAAGCACACCTCATCGTGAAGGGATTTTCTCAACAAGAAGGCATCGAATACACTGAAAATGTTTCCCCTGTTGCAAGGATGAACTTAGTTCAATTGATTCTTTCCCTTGTTACTCATTTTGGATGGAATATTCATCATATGGATGTCAAGAGTGTCTTCCTTCACAGCAACCTATCTGAATAAATTTACATGGAACAACTATTGGCTTTGTGACGAATTTCAATTTGGTATTTCGATTAAATAAGTCACTTTATGGTTTGAAGCAGGCTCCCTGATCCTGGTATGCTAAGATTGACATTTGATTTCTTAAGCTAGGCTTCACATGGTGTGAATCTGATCACAGTCTGTATGTTCTTCACTCTAGTGGAGACACCTTGATTTTTTTTGTATATGTTGATGGCTTAATCATTACTGGAAATACTAATGTCATCATCTTTAGATTGAAGAAACAACTTTTTGAGTCATTTGACATGACATATCTTTTCACTCTGCATTATTTTATGGATCTTCAAATATTACCATTGTGTGATGGTTTATTCATTTCTCAGTCTAAATATGTAATGGATCTTTTGACATGTTTTAAGATGGATGATTCCAACTCTTGTGTCACTCATTTTCAGTTTGAAGTGAAGCTTACTAAAAAATTTAAATCACCCATTATCAATGCTACACTCTGTCAACAATTGGTCGAAAATCTTATTTATCTTACTCGTAATCAACCTGATATATCCCTTTTTTGTTAGTGTGGTTTCTCGGTTCATGCAGGATACCAGAGAAATCCATTGGAAAATAGTCAAACACATTGCTCGATATCTAAAGGGTACCACTCACTTTGGTATAAAATATTGTCATAGTTCATATCTCTAGTCGACTACACTGAATCCAACTAGGCTGGTGTTGATGTTGGAATTTGTTAATACCAAAACAACAACCTCATGAGGATATTAATCCCCCTGCATTTTTAAAGAGGTTGTACTCCTCTATAATTTATTCAAATATTTTCTTTAAAATATATATATTGGAATATGCGAACAAGCAAAACCCAAATATTTATCGCTCAACAAAATTTAAAAAGGAATAAAATAGAAGCGTTCCTGAGAAATCGACCAGGAACCTTAAAAATCGCATTTACTAGAAATGAACAAATTGCATAAACTAACAGAAACTCTCACATCCATCATAGTTTTTAAATAGTTATGATCACACTCAAAATAAAAAGGGAAAATCGTCTAGCGCACAAGAGAAATTTGAAAGAGTATTACTTATTGAGATAAAAAATAAGAGTTTTCTATGTCAACTTCAAATATCTTATACTCAAAACTCATAGTTACAAGACATAATCGAAATTAACTCAAAAATTGTTCTCTAGAATTTCTCAAAAAATTATATGAATTTTTTACAGCCTTAGAAAATTAAAGGCGTTCCTCCGTGAATTGACTAGGATTGGGGCTCCCGTGGACCATTAAATACATATGAGAAAGATGAATAAGAAGATGAATAACTGGAACAAGGAGTGAGAAACAAAATCTGGATAGAAGACAAAAGAGAAGTTATCAGAAATAGATTATATTATTCCAAGGAAAGAATGAATTCAACTGGATGAACTCTTAAAAAGGAAGAAAATTTTATCAGTATAGACTTATTTGTTGGAACACTAAAAGGGGGGAGTGAATTAGTATGAGAACTTTGATTACTTTTAACCATAATATGTATTGTTTAACTTTATGAGAATTTCATAAATACCATTCAAAACATCATGAGTAGTATAAATAAACAATGAACAATGGATAACCACACAAGTACAAAGCACACCATAATTTTACATGGAAACCCAATGCTTGAGAAAAACCACATAATGATTTTATTATATGTTAGAAGAAATTCATTCCTAGGAAGAACCAACTTCTTTATTTTCAAGCTACAACTGGAAGGAGGCTCCAAACCTCTAGTTTTCGGGCTCCAAGCTAAAGGAAGATCCAACTTTCCAATTCTATGACACCAACCAGAAGGAGGATACAACCCCCCTTCCTTTCCCTGTCCAACCATCCAGAAATATAAATATAGACAACTTGTCATGACCACTGAATCAATCAACTTGTTACTGATTTGACACTGTCACTGCCACAAACTGTCATTATTGTTATACTTCATCAATTGTTACTACTCAACCTTTATGCCTCAAAACCTCATACAAGCTCCACAATAATGTCTTCCAAAAAAAATACTCATGAAATACTAAGACATTTTTGTGTTGGACTACTACAGAATATAGACCTTAACATACACAATAAACCATACCTCTCAAATTGTAGTTGACATGATGGATTTGATCTTATGAACTTTAGTTTCCTCAACAGATCTACACCCCGTGCTCTGTAAAAGTGTGGATGTGTGTGCTTTGTCCAACTATGGTTCATGGATGTATGTGCCCTAATGCATCTACAACTTCTGGATTTCTTTTCTTCTTTGAGAGTCTGCATTTTTCTTCATTGAACCCGGCAGATGTCCATGCTCTTCCTTCACTACAACTAGTGGATGTTCGTGCTCTTCCTTCAGTACAACTCGTAGGTGTCCTTAAGAAAACTCTATAAAAATAAGCTCAACTTTGTCCCTTCGACTCCTACAACTTCTCTCTCCACTGAAACTCACTGCCTCAAACTCATTGTTTCAAATCTGTTAATAATACTTTCCCATAACACTTTACGACATAGATATTCAATATTCTCAAATTTTTTTAATAAGAGTCTCTTGAAGTCTTATTTATACTTTCAAAGTGACTTCCTTTACATGTTAGCTTGTAATTGTTTTACCCCTTTTCCTTATTTTAGGGATAACCCACACTCTCTTGTTGCAACCACTTTACCCTTAATTAAATTCTTGTCACAATTACTTTACCCTTAATGAAAGACCTATAACTACTTGTTGACTTGTTGACCTTCTAGGGGCTTCTAGATCATTCTTCAGGGCCCTCCAACTGTACAAGGCCATAACTCCTCAACCATGAGGAACCATGTGGCGTACCACATATCATCATAAACAACATGATGATTATTATCCCTCCATGAATGAGTTAATTGCATATACATTGTCCTTCATGTCCTTTTTCCTTGATCAACTTCAGGTTACATGGTATAGTGTGCACATGTACTGTGCACTAAAATGATTAAGTGTGCACATTCCAGGATATTGCACATAGAAAACTTAAGTGCGCACGATTTTGAGGCCATGGATCGTTTGTGTATATGTTGTGTTTTATAGGCTGGTGAGCCAATTATTATAAGCTAGGAGGCTTATGTGTTGAATAAGGCCAGAGAATATAGATGCTAAATTCCAATGAGCCTATTTTTCTATATGTCTTATCATTAATATAATACATCATTGTGTGTAGATTGACCACAATAAAAGAGTATGGGGGAGTAAACGCCAATAGTTAGGGAAAGGGGGATAAAATTTAAGGATAAGGGGATAATATAGGGAGATTAAGACAAAAAGGAATATTATATTAATATTCCTTAAATTATAAAGTATGCATAATTATTTTATCCTAAATTTCTAAGGATGGGGACAAGTGGGCCAAAGTAGCTCTCAACATGACAAGTGTCAAGTGGGGAACATGCATACATATAGTTTGTACTTAGTTCCTTTTCTCAATCATTCATTCCATGATCATGCACTCACTCTTTCAGTTGTCCTTTGTACCTTCATGTACATGTATCTGTACCTGTAATTGTACCCATACATGTATCTGTACCTATAATTGTACCCGTACATGTACCTGTACCTATACCTGGTTATCTTAAGAGCTAGACTGAAGAGGCGGGTTGTCAGGTCCGTGAGAAATTCTCTCGAGGTGAGAGAATTCTTGGGAATTGAATTCCTAAAGGTGCCAAACTATAGCTACAGTTCTCTAAGACTTCTTGTCTGGCATGTTGTTGAAGCCCGAAAGGAAGTGGGGAAGCCAAAGGACTATTGAGTAGAGAAGGGGCACACTTCCTGGGGTGGGACAGGCATGTGGGGAATGTGGGACTGTAGGTTGTTAGTTTGATTTGGCACGTGTTACAGAGTCTTTCCTGTTGTCTAAGATACATCATCCTGGTTAGGAATCCCTTTACCTGGGTGGATTTTAGTCCCAGCTCAGGGGTGACCCACTGCTGAGAGTGATGAGCAGCGTGGTCTAAGGCTGGGATGTTTGTGGAAGGTCTGCACGCAGTTGGTGATATTCTTACCAAGATAAGTGTCAATTGTGTGCTAAATTACATGTTGCATTATTATTTATGCATTTGTTTTTATGGGTTTTTCTTGTGTGTGTTGCAAGTGTATTTTTATTATTGTTCTATATGAATTTGTGCATTTGCAGAATGTATTTTTCTTTCTTAAGTTATATATATATAAAGTTCCGCAAGATTTTATGTGTGTATATGTTTTAATTTTTATACAGTTCAAAAACAATTACGTGGAATAGCCCATTTGGATGCTGGGGATGTTACAATGTATATATGTGTCTCTATTTTATTATGTATCTTCTGTGTTTTATTTCTTCATTTTTTTATTTTATTGCTCTACGATCGTGTTTTTCTAACATTGTCATGGTTGTGATTTTGATTGCATCTTTCTTGCATGTTATTTCATTTGCGTGAGATTGTCTTGGTTTGTTAACATATTTGATAGATCAATATTTTAGGATGTGTTTTTAAGGTTTAATGTGATTTCATGTGTATATATGTAAGCGTTCATATCATATTTTCACAAGTGATAATGAAATACAAGGTGAAAGCATAGTCACTCGACAAACAATGCAATATTATTTGAGAAGCTAGAGATCCAGTCAACAAGCAAGATAGAGCCAAGTGGAAAATTCCCATGGGAATGACATGAGAAGATTATGAATAAGATTGAAATCCTATGGTGGTGATGTTAGGTCAGGTATAACAATTAAGCATAACCATTTAACCTACATAATTTCATCATTAGATTCATGATATCCACACATGAAACATAATATCAAGCATGGTAGGAATGGCACATAAATTGGTGAAATCAAGGAAATCATTGAAATTGTGTCCATGAGATTGGTTTCTAGCTTCATCTAAGCATAACTTATGCATCCCTAGTCATGGGAAGTCTCTTGGATGAGTTTCTGGTTGAAGTGGTAGATTTTTCTTTGTTTCTCCCATAGGTGCATTTGGTGCTTGGAGGCCTCCTTTGCTAATTAAAATCTATTATATGTTTAAATTTATAAACAATATAAATACTCTAGATCAATTTCCATTTGACAGGTATGAAACACAAATAGAGAAACTTTGATTCTAATGAAGCAACATCCCACACAAAATTTGTACTATAGCCTCCAAGTGCCTTTTATCCACATTTTGGGTGATCTGTTGAATTGAGATTTAGAATGTTGGAAGAGGACCCCTAGAGATGTTTTGTGCATGCAGACTCAACAATATTGACAAATTTCAATTTTGAGGCCCGTAATTATGAAAATGCTAATTAATTTTTTCCCACGAGTAAGGAAATTTGGGCAGCTCAATTTATGAAAGCTATCAAGATGAGGTCAAAACAGGACTTCCACCCACTCATCAAAAATTTCATGGTGTATTCTACTCTCAATAAGAAGTGGTTTGAAAATGCAAGATCGGATGGAAGAGTTATGGGTTTACAAAGACTTAAAACCAAGGGGTCTTAGCGACACTCAATTTAATTAATTTTTAATGCATTACCGATGTTACTCTTAGGTTGTTTTTAATTGCAATCTCATTTGTGAGTTTTTGTGATGTGTGTGAGGATCTAGTAGTTGAGTTTCAAGTCGTAATTCAAAGGGTCAAAATCCATGAATTTATCAAAGCTTTGATGCCCTCTATGACCTCCAATGAGTTGGGAAAGGCCATGAATTTAAACAAATAGCCATGATATTTTAGTTTTGCAACCAACAAGAGATTTTATATATAGTGAGAAATAAAGATATCAACTTGCGATGAATAATGGAAATTTTCTCAAGCCTGGGCTACATTTTGCCAAGTTACGAGCCAAATTGTTTAACACTTGGGAAGCTTGCTAGTTTCCAATTCCAACTATTTTCCTCATGAGGACAAATCATTGGATATAGATGCCAACAAGCCTCCAAGGTGAGTAATTGAGCCTTGCCATTCAAGGTGGGTAAAATCTTTTAATCATGGTAAAATAAAGAAGTCAAAGAACTTCTATTTTTACATGAAAATCCTAAAGGAAAGGAAAAGTGTTGGCCTAAGAGGTTAGTAGGCCTCCAAGGCCAATGATATAGTCATCCATTTATTCAAAGTCAATGATTTTTCTCCAAAAAGTAAATTGCTCACTAAAAAGTGTATCTTGCCTCTCATGCTTAGTGGTTGGGAATTTTGACACTTTTACTCAGTGATTGGGCTTCCTTAAGAAAATTTCTCACTTCACAATGTTGGCTAACCTTCTTCCTCGATGATTTGGTAAATCGAATTAATTTTTAGTGATTTCCTCTAGAAATTAGGTTACCTTGTTGGAATATGAAGTATTGGACCTGTTATAGCACAAGTTGTAGGTTGGGAAAAGCCCGACCCAACCACAAAGCAAGTACTACAAATTGGGAATCCTACACCCAATGTCACCTCGATGTAGGTCCCGCACTTCAAGGGTGACTAAGTCACTCTAGGGAGGAAATCCCGGTGACACTATGGGGATTCGGATGGAGATGGAGGGAAATGGAAGTGAAGCCCCTAGAAGTCAATTCTAAGTGGAGTGAAAGGTGGGAAGAGATTCCTTGTAAGTCAAGTGATTGTTTCCCCACAGGTATAGTACTTACTCAGATGATTATACCTGCCCGAGACACAAGGAAATCTAGCTTGCAATGATATATGTTAGTATGGATCAGAAAGTTAATCTTTATATCCCTAATTTTCAGCAACAAATAACAATTTATATCAGCAAGTAAGACATTCAAACCAACATGTAAAACATAATATCAATCAACAATATCATCAATTAAGTATAACAATCAAGTATGACCGGAAAAGGGAACTTTAAGGCTGAATAAAGAAAGTTGTTGTAGCATGTATTTTCTGTAGAAAATTGTCGCCTTATGGATGTAGAATTCAATGGAATGCAGTAGAAAAATCAACCACGGAAAAGTGCCAAGAACTAGCCCAAAAGGTGCACCCTAGTTAGTAGAGTAAGTGAGAAAACATTAGAAGCTAGTCTAGGGTTAGTTTAGGAGTTATGGCGAGTAGTTTATCTAGGTTATATCATCCCTAATGGATATAGGTTAGGGTTTTTAACAGAAAAAAAAATAATGGGAGAGGGGGGACTCCCTATTAGGGGAAGACTCCTCTCAATGAGGCAAATCAACTTCAAGCAAGAAACCTTTCAAAAGATCAAAAAATGTGTTTCCCAAGGCAATGGTTTTATATCTCCAATGCAAAAAAAGTATGACTAGTGCCTTTACTATTGGGTTAATGGAGTCAAATAAACAAATAGCTAGAGAATCTATGTCCTTGGGTGTGTAATCCATTTTACTTCACAAGGAAAGTTTCTCTAGCTAGAGTTTAAGCTAAGAGGGTGTATGCCCTTATACTTCTCTTAGCAAACCCTAGTGTAATCAATGATATTAAGCATAAAATGATGAAGACAATGGTGGGGGTGTATGCCCTTATACTTCCCACCTAGCACCTAGCATAACAATACTTGACTTGAAAAAATGATAGCATAATAGTAAAATACCATACCAAGATCAAGAGAAATGCCAAGATAATACACCATAAGATCTAGAAAACATCATCCAAGGCTAGCGCTAGACTTATCCATCAACCATTCATCAACGTAGCCATAAACAAGTGCACAAGATATAAAAAGAGCCAAGTATAGAAAAAAATTCAGACCAAGTCCTCTCACAATGAGGGAGTTATGTTAAAATGAGACATTATGATCTCTTATTTATACAAATGTCACTAAGGTGACTTGTCCACAAATTAAGGGGCAAAACACAAGATTAGAGGTCAAAATCCATAATATTTCCCCCTTTTATAAAGTAATTCATTTAAAATTCACTTTTTCACATAATAAAACCCTAATTTTAGAAGGATGTCTCCCCTTTAGGGGACGTTTTGCCACTTTGAGGAAATCGTTGATGTTGGAGAAGCATGGGTAGGCCTCCAAAGGCCACGTGTCAAGAATCTAAGCACTCTCATCATGGTGAATACCCTCTTCTCCTTAAAACTTCCATGTGTCAAATGAGTGGAACCTCACCACCATGCCCTAGACCCCCAAGCATGATGAAAAGCTCAAAAATAGGATGTATTTCCCCTCCTGGGAAAATCGTTTGGAAAGTGAGGGTTGGGCTATGCCATCCAAGTCATCATCAAGGGATTGAAAATCTGATCTCTCTCATCTATCATGTGGGCCCCTGGCATCCAACATGTGGGCTTGTATCCCCATGGAATCCCAAGCTAGACTTGTTCTCTCAAAACTTTCCACCAGCTAGGTCCTGCAAAGACAAATGAGCACGCCCTCCAAGGATCTCAAGTCATAACATCATGATAAGTGAATCCATAAATAAATAATCCATCTAATCATGTGCATCAAAGATCACTATATCAAACAATTAATTGTTCAAAGACACTATGGTACTTGTCAAACTTGAATATGGGAGGGTTGACAAGGTGTCCTATTGGGTAGATATTTCCTTAGGTCAAGGAAAGCTTCCAAGAGATCCCTCTCTAAGCCATGTAAAGTGGATGAAGTGGTTGGGGTCAAGACTCAATGGGAATAGGGCTCATGACATACAAGGGGTCATAGTGTCTCATTCATGGATGAATTTGTAGAGGGTGTGTGGTACCTTCATCAGCAATGCATTTTTTCCAAGCCCATAAATTAGCTTTTATCTTTCTTTATTTGTATTTTCTTTCAATATAGCATAAGGAGAGGTTGAAGGTCACTTCCCTGGCATGGTGACCAAATGATGGCAATGTCACCCACAAACACCTAGTGGAAATGAGAAGGTTGGCTCGGGATGAGACCCCCTTTCTCTCAACCATGCAACTAAGATCCATTGCCCTAGTTTGGTGACCATATGATGGTAATGTCATACCACTAGATATCCATGGATGTGACAGGTCGGCTTGTGATGAGACCTATTATCCTTCAACTAACCTTTTAAGAATTCTTTATTATATTGTGGGTCCCCTTTCTTAAAGATAATTGTTTTATTTCTTTCTTAGGTGATCCATGAGTGAAGCATAGCATCTGGAAGGTTTATTACAAGGATTTTATCTTTTACCCAACATCAACCCCTTTGGGCCTTCAACCCCTTATTCCCATAAAATTAGGGACAACCCCTTCTTGGGTCAATATACCCTAAAATCCAAAGAGATAAGGAAATGGAGGGGAGTAATGATGGAAAGTGGTAAGTATGTTTGGGAATGGTAAGATGGCTCATTAAGGGATTTTCTAGTAGTAAGCCCATTCCCAAGGAAGACCACTTACTAGGGAACAATGTCAACCACCAAGGTGAAGCAGGAAAAAGGGCATAATGTCCAAGCATATATCATGAAATCTAGAGAACTCTCATATACAACATAATCAAATGGATTGAATATTGAAATGATTCTCACAATAATATTGACTTGTACCTCATGGAGCAAGGCCCACTGCCTTCTGGAAGCCAGCTGGTGTGTTGGATGCCATCTTCAAACCTGTGAACATTTGTGGTGGTGAGTGGATTTTCCATCTGTGAAAAAGGGTATTGTTGGTCATGTAGCCTCTTGGCACTCCATATCTACAACCTTAGGGCCTCGAGACATAATCTCCTTAGTTATCCATAAAATGGGGATAACATCTAGCTCCTACTTGGGGACATGTGCTCATCGTGGAGTGCATGAGAACCACATCATATCCTCGTAGAAATGTGTTTGCAAGGAAACATCAAACTGTCAAGTGTAGGATGGCCTACTTATCCTTGTTCTCATATGATCATAATCAAAACCCACTAAACTAGAAAAAAAAAATGACATTTTTTTTTAATTCTAAACTAAGCATGAAATCAATATGCAAGTAGAGAAAAATAAAAATTAATGCATCTAAACTAATATGAGCAATCAAGATAAAAATTCAAGGAATCAAAATGACTTACCTACTTACCTATGGCACTGGCCCTGAAGAAGTCATGTGACCTAGATGTGAGATTGGAGAAGAGACCCATCTACTAGTAGTGGCATATTTCTCTCATATAATGTTGTTAGATAGTACCTTTCTTTGTCAGACTTATTCCTGATGATGTAAGGGCCAAGACAAGAATTGTTTTCTTCTTGGTCATATATGGGCTTTCCCTTTCTTTTTTCCCACATGAGCATAATGCTTCCTTCATTGAAATTTGTGCAAGGTGTATTCTTATCGCATGGAGACTCTATGTGGACTGTATCTTTGACAATTTCTTCATGTTTCTCATCTTCCTTTTGTATAATATGGATAGATCTTGGTTCCTTCCCATGGTACTGTGCAGTCTTCATTTTATCTATCCATGGGAGAAACATATCTACTGAATCTTCCTGTATGAAGGGTAACTTGGATGGATCATACTCAATAACATGTGGAGACATACCATGGTAGTGTTCACTGACATAGTTGGGGCCCCTCAAATTTATCACATGTGTATCTTTCTTTTCCCTAATATGAATATCTCATACGTGTCATCGCCCATGGTAATATATGCATCTGTAAGGTTCATTCTAAGGAAACCTCCAAGAGATGAAGACCATGTCCTTGACAAGAGAATCCCCAAGGCATCGAGGACATCAATCACCAATATGTCCATGAGGATGTCGATATGTGGAAAATATATCATCTTCACATACTCCCAAGAACTTAACTCTTCTTGAATCAATACCACAAACATTGCCATAAGGTCGGGTTGTCTTAAAACCAAGTTGTTTCATTACCTTCAAATATATGACATTTGTTGAGGCCCCTGAATCAAGCATGTAGTTTTTCAAGTGAAGGCCATTCATGGATAATGAAATATAGAAGGGAGGGTTCTTGTCTTTTGGTCGATCTAGATACATAGTATTGAAAATGATGGGAGGATCCTCCTTCTCGGATGGCACCTATAATATCCTCAAAACTTCTCTTTTTACAGAAGGGATCTTACACATCTTTGTCATTCGGACCATCATATTCAGTTTTCCAAACATGTTTGCAACATCTATATTCAAATGAATTTCATTTGTAGGAGTTGGATTAGGAAGAAACTCACATATTGGGAATGGAGGTGGTGGAGCCACCTTTTTTGCTCATGGAAGAGGAGTGTCAGGTTGTAGTGGAGGGGTTGAAGCATTTTTTCTTCTATAGGTTAGAATTTCCCTCCTCCTTAATTCCTTCTTTTGATCATCTATCATTTTATTTAAGGTAGGAGTCTTCCTTCTCTTTTTCCTATTCTTTTGGATTCATTGATATGTTCTTGGGTAACATGTTCATCGTTGAGATTGAAAAACATTAAGTTTATATTGTCAGGATAATATTCGTCTTGTCGGGGGCACTCATCTTCCTTATGGGGTTCTTAGCATGGAAGGCACCAATATTCTATATCAAATTTTCCAATAGGTTTCAAAGTATTTGGGTCCTTTGCCTCTTGTTGAGGTCTCAGTTTCCAACCGGTGGCATCTCTCTGTTGTCTAGAAAACTGAGGTCTAGGAGCATATTGATTTATTTCTACTGTATTCATATGGTTCATAAGTTGATCCTTCACTTGGACAAACTTTGATCCAAAAACGATCTAGAGAAGGCTATTAATAACTCATAACTCATAGAGGCAACTTAGAACGCTCAGAATGGCTCCAGCAGACAGAGAAAGGGAAAAAATTCAAACTTCCAAAAAGTCAGTGCAAATGGCATGATCGTGAAGAGAACATCGCAATATTTCTAACAGCACAAATGGCTCATTAAATAGAGTTGCAGTTTGAAAGATATTTGCGGTCAAAGTTGCGGTCAAATAGGGCAAGTCAACAAGGGGCCACATCATCATCTGTACTACTGACGTCAGTAGATGACATGGTAGGGTGACATCATCATGATAGTTGTTGACATTAGCATGCCACATGGTAGCACAAGAAGCTGCCATGTGTCACCCACCAATGGGCTTTTCAGGGGTCCATGTGGACCAATAGAAAAGTGTCATGTGGCAACTCCAGGTGATGCCACATGGCACCACCCAAGAAGCACCACATGTCATGAACGGATTGACGGGGTGATTGACGTCAGAAAACAGGTGGACTAATTAGCGAGTACCATGTGGCCCAATTAGTGGGCGACACGTAGCATCCCCGAAATGACCAATAACAACCCATGAATGGATTTCAAAAACTAAAAAAGTGGCGGGTCCACCAAATCTGGCGGACCACGCCAATTTTAGCAGTAGTTGGGAGGACTTCTAGAGACTCCACTAAAGTTAGCGAGATTCAAATATATTTCAAATATAAATATATAACCAACATACAAAAATGGAGTCTATGGGATTCGACCCTGGAACCTTCGTCGATGCCCAAGCCTTAACAAATCCGCCCACAACCAATGCACCACGGGTACCTCTTGGTACATCCACCCACGGATATTACTTAAAGGTGTAATCTGCCCAGATCTGGGGGGGCGAGGCATAGACCATATGACTACGGGCATGGTGTTGAAATAATGTAACTGCGAAGAGCATTCTTATTATTATTTTGTTATTGGATTAAATCCCCATTATGGATTAATCATGTCATTATTATTATTGGATTAAATCCCCATTGTGGATTAATCATGTTATTATTATTATTATTT